>SNQJ01S0121557.1:21437-32652 GCA_010110895.2 Picea sitchensis | reverse complement strand
TCAGTAATCCAACAATAGGTACATTGAAGACTCAGAGTTTTCTTCTATTTATTCAGAACACTCATACCCATCGGAAACCCTGCAAGCACAAACAAAGGGCGTAGGCTAAAGGCCAAACGAAAGGCACCTTTGTCGGCGACTACTTTTCGTGAAGCACCTTTGCCTGCGACTGGTTTTCGTGAAGCCTTGCACCATAATCTTCCCATCCATCAAGACTTCTGCCCCACCTCCGACGTACTGGCGACCGCACCGTTCGGAGACCCCGCCGTTAGCCTTGCCCATAGGTTGTCCCGTATTCTTAGGGATTCAATTTCGAGCGTACTGTAAATAGGTGGATGGAAAAGCGTGCCCGAAAACCACATTCAAAATTGAATATGCAAATGGGCGGCCAACAATTCTCGTTGATTCCTCAATTCAAATCTCAAACAATCGGCGACAAAGAAACATATAGTTGGCAGTATTCTAATCGCTCAAGATGATTTGAAATTGCAACATGGCGGAAAAGGAATGCGGGATGAGAATGTTGAAGATTCAATATTTCAGTTGCCATCCACCACCAAAGCTAGTCATGTTGCCATCATCATGGACGACAATCAAAGATACGCAGCCCATCGTCAGATGGAAAAGAAGAGTGGCCATGAATTTGGATACAACACCCTCATGCTATGAATTGGGTGTTAAGTGCATCAGCGTCTACGCCTGCAGCGTCGATAATTTCAAGCGTTCGGAGGAAGATGTGGTGACGCTGATGAATCTGATGCAAGAGAAACCTATTCTGTGGCCTGAGTTTAGATTCAGTCATTTGTTCATGGCAATTGTGGAATATCAGAGAACCTATCCTTTGCTCCAGGAAAAGCTGTAAGAGATGAGAATGCAGTCAATATCGCATTCTCACAATGTAGTCGATACCGTAAAGCCTTAACCCAAGAGTGGTTAATTTTCCATTTAAGGTTAATTTTCCGAAAGTTTGCTGCTAATATATCAATAGGTACTATAACAGAAAGGCCATGGTCCATTGTTCCCTACCACGGACTAGGCTACATGGGCCAGTGTTGGACACAGGGAATTTGGTGTTCAATACAAGCAAGAAGAACCATGTTTTGCAGAGCTTCGACTCTCCTACTTTTACTCTTCTTCCAATACATAAATTCTCTGAGAACAGTACATTGGTGTCAATGAGAAATGATAGCACCTACACTTCAGGTGTCTATATTTTCTTTGCCTCTCTGTCCAACGGTCAAACGCCCTCCTTGTATTATAACAGGAGCCAATTAGAATCAGATCAACTTGATTTGTATTGGAGTCTGACGGTTTTGACAGATAATAAAGAAACATTTAGTTTGGGCGCTGATGGGTATGTAAGTTCAAGCGAAGATGGGAATCTTTTGAGTTCAAGCAACTCAAAGATTTTAATTGCATCAGACAATGGGGATCTGGTTGGTCCCTTAAGAAGATTAACATTAAACCCTGATGGAAATCTCAGAATGTACAGTTGGAAGGGGGACTCTTCTTCTTCTTCGGAACTAGTGTTCGAAGCAATACAAGAGCGTTGTCAAATTCACGGAACTTGTGGAGAGAATTCTATCTGCAAGACCCCCAAATTGAAGGATAGTATGCCAAAATGCCTATGTCCATCAGGTTTCCATAAAAATATCACTGATCCTCGCAGTTGCCAGAGAAATATTCAATTTCCCCAGCCGTCATGTAGTTCTAATTATCAAAGTGTCGATTATCAATTTATCCCATTGGATTATGTTAATTTCACTGGAGAACGGAATCAAACAAACAGGAAAGTTCAGAGATTGCAAGACTTTATGTCGGCTTGTCTGAACAACTGTGAATGTTTGGGTTTTTCACACAAATTGAGCGACAAAGGATCCAGTGTCCACCATTTTGGCAGATTACTGAACGGATATTGGTCTCCAGAATCGAGAACGCGCACGTACTTGAAACCGTCTGCAAAACAAAAAAATGTCTCAAGTAACCAATACGCGGGTATGCTCTATGTGGTAGAAAAAGTCTGCGACGCTGCTTTGAGTCTATTGTTTCCGCCAAATGACGCCGAGCATACAACTCGTAATCTTATCATGATTTGCTCCATATTTGGCATTGAGCTTTTCTGTGGAGTTTTGGCCCATTGAAAGTTACAGAAAGTATTTAGAATATGGTTGATTTTGTGATTTCATGGTCTGATTCAAACTACTCTATGTTGACGGATGGATATTAAACTACATTAGATTGAATATGTGGGGGCAATCACATTTAATTACGCTTGTGAAGGACAATTTGGGGTTTTTAATCCATGCCCTCAATTGGGATCTGCCTTCAAACCAAAACTAACAGTCTAACAGATAGACTAAGTCTTTCTCGTCACTCCAATCACCCCAACATGCTTATTTTAGACTTTCATTCACACCCATTTTTTCATGCCAATGATGTCTTTACAGTGAAGCTCACCTCGAAATTATGTGTTATGAGTATTGGAACATTGGACGTATCAAATTTTCCAAAGTCACTCACATAATGGAATGACCACAAATTATTCCTTTATGATTATGAAGTGTAATCAACTACAATGTACCACATCTAATTGTCAATTGTAAATTATGATTCATAACAACATTACTTTTTATTTTGTTACTTCTAATTACCTCCAATTATGCATATTCATAATCTTTAAGTTGTTTTTATTATATATCTCATTCTATCATTAAATTATGGACATTTTGTTTTGCTAAAATTTATTGTATGTAATATAAAATTATTATGCAAATTTAATACTCGGTAACACTAATTTTTAACTCCAAAAAATAAAGACAGATGTTATAAATTGTGATTTTAAAATATATTTTAAATAATGTTTTTTTTTAATATTTATATATTTGAAAATTATATATTTTGTAAAATAAATTTAAAAAAAAAATAAATAAATTATTGTGATGATGTTTAAAATCATATATATTAATCTTAAATATATTTATTTTTTCTCTTTTTTTTAAAAGAATATTGATTGTTTTTGTTATTTCTAGATTTGTTTCATTTGAATGATAAGGTAAAGGCCACTTACTTGACAGGAACATTTATCTACCTATCAATCTTATTTAAAAATATTATTATAACTAAATTTCAAAGAAGTGCGCCAAAGTAGTGGCAAGCTTCTACAATTAAATTTAAAATTTCTTTAAAAGAAGTTGACTTATCAATAAAAGAACTTTCATTCTTTCCAATATCATCTTCATTGTTTGTATTCACCAATGCAAACTTCCTTCCATAAAGCATAGAGTCAAGAATGTTTAAATATGTCAGACCTTCTCACAAACACTATTGTTTTAGCTAAAGTGGTGTCATTCAACCCTTTTTAAGCAAGAAATAATGTTGAAAGCTATGATTACTTAATGTTTCAATACATTGTTCATGTTCATGTTAGTGGTCACTCGTTATATAACATCAAAAACCTATATCTTTCTCATAAACAAAAATTAATGTGAAATGCTCCATGGATCCTTCTTTCTCAAATTGATAAAGAATATGGTAAACATTTGATCATTTGTATGACAAATTGATGCAATTCTATAAATTATGTTCTGGTTCTAAAGCATAAATTGGAGCTATCACAAGGGATTCTAGATACTGGATCAAGAATGTTTATTTTATGAGAGTAAACAACTTGAGGACCACAATTCTTTGTCTATCTATTGCGAAGGAAAAAATTCAACCCTTATTTTTATGTTGTGATTGTTTGCAAGGATTGTCAGTTTCATGGTGCCATTGACTTCCAAACATGTGTCCTTTAAGATAGGTAAAAAATATTATCTACTATAGCTGCTTCAATCCCTCCTTTGCCATCGATGGAGATCACTCATCTCCACAAAAATTTTGATATAAAATGTGGTCATTTGCAGAGTTAATTTGTATTGGCCTTCTTCATTTAGTGGATCCACTTGACTTGGACAAAGAATTGGGAGATATCTCTCTTCTCTCAAGGTTTTTTTATAGTTCAATGTTTCGATCATGTTTCTTATGAACAAGTTTTAGAGGAGGACCATCCCCATTTTTTTGTTTAAATAGGGACTTTTATAACTCCTTGATTCCCAAAATTTGACCCTAACTCTATGTTAGTTACCAGAATGCGAGCTTGGCTATGCCTCCCAAATTTGCCATTACATGTTTGACATATATCATATTTTTAGAATATTTCAAACACTTGTAAGTTGTGTATGTTTTACTTCCTCATCATTTGATCAATTTTTTAAAATGATAGTCTCTTCATAAGTGTCACAAATTAATAAGTTTCTTTATAACATTATCACAATTTCATTTCAATGTCAATATTTATCTAAGTAAATCCTATATTATATGGTGCCTTTGCCATAAAATAATGTAATATATTTAATGTGTATATACACTATTGTTTTTCCTACATATGCATAGTGTTTGCTACACCTACACGTCGCGTTAAGTATTGTAATTCTTGTGGTTTATTTGTTTTTCATTGAGTTTGTATTTTCTTTTTTGTGTTTCATCTTTCTAAAATATGTGTCATGGTTTTGTTGTTATTTTACATTTGCATTCAAATTATATATTGCAATGCTTCTCCATTTCTCATTTTTCTTTATTCTTGGGTGAATCCAAGCTAATGGCGTTCGATGGTGACGCATTAGTGGCAATGCATAAGAGGCTAATACAGAGGAACCATGTCTGGAATTTCATGGTGGCCCTATGGAAAAAATGGAATATAATTTCTTATGGTGGCCCTATATATGAAAATCTGATGTAGATTGTACATTTGACGTGGACCTAAACTGGTGGTTTGGACATATGGTATCACGTGGAGGTGTCAGGTGGTACTGCCAAGCGAGATATAGTGCACATGTGCCAACTACATGGAATACCTCAAGGTTGTGGTGGTAGTGGGTATTGAAGGAAGTTGTAAGCAGTTTGCAGGGAATGAAAGGTAGTTTCAGGAATGACCATTTTCCACACACAATCCATGAGGAGTTGACACATTTCCTTTGGGTGGTAAATGGTTTATGAGTAGTGCAGGAGCGTAAATTCCCTAGCCTTTGTTATTTCGAAGCTCCAAACTTTGTTTGAACTTCTTTCTTCGAGTGACAGTCCTAAATAGTACTTGTAAGCTTCAGACCACTGGAAATCATGGTCTTCTCATCCAAGGGTGTTAATTGTATCTCCGTAATAAGGTTCCTTTCTCTTAGTTGACATGCTTTGTTGGATTAATGCAGTGAATAGGTGGAAGTCTTGTTAAAGTAATATGGTGGGCACTGCTTATACTCTTACTGGTTCTAACACATGCAATATCTACAATGATGATTTGTGGTTGTCTTTCCCCTGAATTTGGATTGCATTTGAAAAATAAGAAACTGTGATTATGCTTGGACAACAACATATTACATTGTGTGGAAAGTCTGTTGAAGATGGCCATGGAAGGTGCATGTTTTGGCTACACCATTGGAAGATTTTTTTCCTTTAATTGAAGTTATAGTTTGCAGTTCTTTCAAATCCAATATCAAGGTTATTTTTTCAACAATAACGTTTTTATTTTCACAACTTTAAGTTTGAAATTTCAAGGAAGACATATACATGGCTAAATGATTTAGGACCACTCTCTTCTAGGGGCTGCGCGACCTCCCAGTCAAGGATCTTCAATTACTTGAGCCGAATCAGCTCTTTGGGCCTCTACTAGACCCAGACTTTAAATTCACACATGTCCCTTGTTGTTACCCACGCAGGTTCGATTCACCCGCACAACCTTTTCCTGGCGCTTTTGGTAACACTGAGTGTTGAGCGCTAGCTTCTCTGCTAGGCTTATCTCTTCCTTATGACCACGGGATATGACCTCAGGCTAGCCCCCTTCGCGACTTCGGGCTTCAACGATTGTGAATGCATCTTACACCTTTTTCCCTGAACTCCGAACCTGCGAAATCACCCGGACCAGATCTACGGTCCGCACTTCTCCGATAGCCAATGACTGTGATCTACTTCGGAACTCGGGCTTCGGGAGTTCCGAGTGTTTCGAACACCTCTTTTCTCCGTAGTGACTTTTACCCGGAGTTACGGATCGAGCGGCACGTGCTCACCTCGATCAACAGTTGAGATTGTCCTTCATTCCCACTTCGAGTGACTTGCAGTCAACACCCCTTTGCTCCTCTTTCTCCCAGAGTGTCAATCCTCCAAAGTGACAGATCTTATGCCACACCTCCTTTCCTAACAGACAACTGAGATGAACTCCGACACTCCAGCCTTCGGGACTTTTGACCCTCAAAAACTTACTCGACAATTTCCCCAGAGTGTTCTATCACCGGAGTGATAGATCTATCGCCACGTGTTCCAATAGTGGACGGCTAGGATGATTCCTTACCTTGGGAGCTTCAGACGACCTCTGGTCAATGCTCCACTTCCTCCTTTCCTTTTCTCCAGAGTACGCACTTTTGAACTCCACGATCTGCTAACACATGTCCCTCTCAGATTGACGACCACGATTTACTTCGGCAACTCGAGCTTCGGGAGTTTTGGCTTCACTACTCTTGGTTTCCTCTGAAGTACTCTTCTCCTGGAGTACACGGATCTCCACCACATGTCCTTATTGGATCTAATGGTCTAGATCTCTTCGTCCTTTGCAACTTCACGAAATTTTCTCTTTGCTCCGGGCAAATCTTCTAGAGATTTACCTCCCAGACTCTCCGATCTGCTGCCACGTACCCTCCTCGATACCGACGAATTAGATTTACTTCGCAGATTTAGGTCTTCGGCGATTTCCTCTCCTTGAATACCTTCAAACCTCCGAACACATGAAGTGCCAAAGGACTCAAAAACTATCCTTCGTGCAACTTCCCTAGATCTCACGGTCTGGAAAGATCCCGATTCCTCCGAATGGGTCTTGCTTGTTGATTTGGAAATTTTTAGTGGGCTCCTCCCTATTGAAGAATTTCCACCCGCTATCTCTCCTGAGCTTGATCCTTCTCGAAAATTTCAGAATGCTTCTTCGACACTTAACTAAATATCGACCCTGTGCACGCCTTGCAACAGGTTTCTTTTACTTAACCCTTTGGTGGGTGACTGTGCACTCCTTGCAACAGTTCTTACACACTCAATTGTTCTTCCTGAACAATGTGACTTTGAGTGTGTTCCTTCCTACGCACACCTTGAGTGGTTCTTTTCTACTCTTTGCCAATAATTTCACGTTATCCCTCCTGATCTTCTAAGTCAGAACAAACTCTGTCAACGCACTCCTTGCGGACACTATGCACACCTTGCATATAAACCTCCCCGTTATCTCTTCTGAGCTTCTTAGTCAAGCTAGACTTTGTCAACATACACCTTGCGGGCATTATGAACTCCTTGCATAAGATCGTAGAAGAGAAACAATTGAAACTTATCTCATCCGCACATATTCATACATTCAACCATGTAAAGCATTCATAACATAAGAACAAGTAATAACAGAGAATTGCAATTAAACAGAAAGCCTACCTTTCATTCAGATAGACATAGTAATAGCTACACCAAACATTTGGAACAACGCTTCTATGTTATATTCATTCAAATGATGTGTACATGGGCTCATACAACTTGATAAGCTTCAACAGTCTTCAACTACAATAATCTCGGCGACTTTCAGCAACCTCATTTGGGCAACAAAAAAACATATTTATACAAGAGGGCTCATAGAGCTTTTCCCTCCGACTACCTTAGAGCTATCCTATCGAATTAAAAGCTTTCAACTACTAAGTCTTATTACAATAAATGATTGGTACATACAGATAAGAGTGAATGCTTCAGATCTGTACTGCCATTAGCTACATTAAGGAAAATACAATCTCCATCGATCTCACATGATGGTTTAGCCTCTTAACATTTAATATCTTCTTTAATTACAATCTTTTCAAGGTATTTCATGACATGCCACTTTTAAAATTTGAAAACACTTCAAAATGCGCGCTAAGGCGCTGAGTTGTCTTCCACTTGCGCTTTGATGATGATGCTCCTGCATCACTAAAGGATATGATGATTCTTTCATAAATGTTTTGATGTTCTTCTAGCATGGTTGTTAAATGTATAATTTGTGTGTTAGTGCAGGAGAGGTGTCGAGTGTGGCTATTTGTAGTTGGGAGTTGTTTTTGTAGGGATGTTCCATAACATGTCATTTGGAGTTTATCTTCTTATGTTATGGAGTTTTTTCTCATTTTGTGGAATGTTCCTCACGACTCCTTTTCTCTTTGATATGGTATTTATTTGCATAATCTTACGATAACAAATAATCCAAAGAACTAGAAAAATTTGGGTTCTTCTAGATATGAGTATCAATGACTATCATGATAATACAAATTTGATGTCAAAGTTCCATAAATTTGTCTTCTCCTTTTCATGCTTATTTTTGCATGTATTACCCACTGGAACTATGACCTCTGGAACAACTATCAAGCATGAAAAGGAGAAGCCAAATTTATGGAACTAGAACTATGCCCTCTGGAACTATGACCTCTAGAACTACGCCCTCTGGAACTATGACCTATGGAACTACGCCCTCTAGATCTAGACCCTCTTGAACTATGACCTCTAGAACTACACCCTCTGGAACTACGCCCTCTGGAACTATGACCCGTGGAACTATGCCCTATGGAACTATGACCTCTGGAACTACGCCCTCTAAAACTATGACCTCTAGAACTACGCCCTCTTGAACTATGACCCGTGGAACTAAGCCCTCTGGGACTACGCCCTCTGGAACTATGACCTTTGGAACTACGCCCTCTGGAACTATGAACTGTGGAACTACGCCCTCTGGAATTACGCCCTCTGGAAATACACCCTCTAGAACTATGACCTCTTGAACTATGACCCGTGGAACTGTGACTTGTGGAACTACGCCCTCTGGAACTATGACCTCTGGAAATTTGACCTCTAGAACTATGCCCTGTAAAACTATGACCTGTGGAACTACACTCTCTGGAACTATGACCTGTGGAACTATGTCCTCTGGAACTACGCCCTCTGGAACTATGACCTATGTAAAAATGACCTCTAGAACTATGCCCTCTGGAACTATGACCTATGGAACTACGCCCTCTGGAACTATGACCTGTGGAAGTACGCCCTGTGGAACTATGACTTGTGGAACTACAGCCTCTGGAACTATGACCTGTGGAACTACACGCTCAGGAACTATGCCCTCTGGAACTATGACCTCTGGAACTATGCCCTCTGGAACTACACCCTCTGGAACTATGACTTATGGAACTATAACCTCTAGAACTACGCCCTCTGGAACTATGACCTGTGGAACTACGCCCTCTGGAACTATGCCCTCTAGAACTATGACCTCTCCAACTACGCCCTCTGGAGCTATGCCCTGTGAAACTATGTCCTGTGGAACTACACCCTCTGGAACTATGACTTGTGGAACTACGCCCTCAGAAACTACGCCCTCTAGAACTATGACTTGTGGAACTATGCCCTTTGGAACTATGACCTGTGGAACTACGCCCTCTGGAACTATGACCTCTGGAACTATGACCTCTAGAACTACACCCTCTGGAACTATGACCTGTGGAACTACGCCCTCTAGAACTAGGCCCTCTGGAACTAGACCCTCTGGAACTACGCCCTATAGAACTATGACCTATGGAACTCTGACTTGTGGAACTACGCCCTCTAGAACTATGACCCATGGAACTATGCCCTTTGGAGATATGACCTGTGGAACTATGCCCACTGGAACTACGCCCTCTGGAACTATGACCTCTAGAACTACACCCTCTGGAACTACGCCCTCTAGAACTAGGCCCTCTGGAACTATGACCTCTGGAACTACACCCTCTGGAACTATGACCTCTGGAAATAAGCCCTCTGGAACTATGACCTATGGAACTATGACCTATGGAACTGTGACTTGTGGAACTACGCCCTCTGGAACTATGACCTGTGGAACTACGCCCTCTTGAACTATGACCTTTGGAACTATGCCCTCTGAAACTACGCCCTCTGGAAATACGCCCTCTGGAACTATGACCTCTGGAACTGTGACTTGTGGAACTACGCCCACTGGAACTATGACCTCTGGAACTCTGACCTCTAGAACTATGTCCTGTAGAACTATGACCTATGGAACTATGACCTGTGGAACTATGAATTGTGGAACTACGCCCTCTGGAACTATGACCCATGGAACTATTCCCTCTGGAAATATGACCTGTGGAAGTATGCCCTCTAGAACTACGCCCTTTGGAACTATGACCTCTATAAATACGCCCTTTGGAGCTATGACCTGTGGAACTACGCCCTCTAGAACTAGGCCCTTTGGAACTACGCCCTCTGGAACTACGACCTTTGGAACTACGCCCTCTGGAACTACGCCCTCTGGAACTATGACCTGTGGAACTACGCCTTGTGGAACTATGACCTTTGGAACTATGCACTGTAGAACTATGACCTCTGGAACTACACCCTCTCGAACTATTACTCGTGGAACTATGCCCTCTGGAACTAGGACCTGTGGAACTACGCCCTCTGGAACTAGGACCTGTGGAACTATGACTTTTGGAACTACACCTTCTAGAACTCTAACCTCCAGAATTACGCCCTGTAGAACTATGACTTGTGGAACTGTGACCTGTGGAACTATGACCTGTGGAACTACGCCCTCTGGAACTATGACCTGTGGAACTGTGACTTCTGGAACTACGCCCTATGGAACTATGACCTGTGGAACTCTGACCTCTAGAACTACGCCCTATAGAACTATGACCTGTGGAACTTTGACCTGTGAAACTATGACCTTTGGAACTACGCCCTCTGGAACTATGACCTCTGGAACTATGACCTCTAGAACTAAGCCATCTAGAACTGTGACCTGTGGAAGTACACCCTCTAGAACTAGGCCCTCTGGAACTACGCCCTCTAGAACTATGACCCGTGGAACTACGCCCTGTGGAACTATGAACTCTGGAACTACGCCCTCTGGAACTATGACCTGTGGAAATACGCCCTCTTGAACTACGCCTTGTGGAACTACGCCCTCTGCAACTATGACCTATGGAACTACGCCCTCTGCAACTATGCCCTCTAGAAATACGCCTTCTGGAACTATGACCTCTAGAAATAAGCCCTCTGGAACTATGACCTGTGGAACTGTGACTTGTGGAACTACGCCCTCTGGAACTACAGAGGGCACAGTTCTAGAGGGCGTAGTTCCACAGGT
>SNQJ01S0121557.1:0-21427 GCA_010110895.2 Picea sitchensis | reverse complement strand
GTTGACGTACCTTACTTTTCGTGTTTGATGTCAATCCCTTTTCACACTTGGTCGTTCTTTGATTGCAACTCTCCTCCCAATGTTGACCTACATTCATTAAAGAAAAACAAAGAACTCCATGTGCATTTGATCTATGAACTAACGGATTAGAGATTTAATCAATCATACAATCAATATTCCAATAATGACAATCTCATATGGCGGGACGAGAAAATCAATTCTTTTATTAACTTCACAATGATACCTTACAATGATAAAGTTAGCTACTACTCCTCGATCTTGGTCTTGGGCTCTTCTTCCACTGTCTTCCAACTGCTTTGCTCTATACTTCTCTTTGCACAAGGCTGGCTAAAGGTTGGGACAAAGGGAATGCTCAATCGGGTATAGTTTCTTTACTATGATTCTCCTCCTCTAAATGGGACCCCTAACCCTTCTTTTATAGGCTAGAAGAAGCTAGGTATTTGGTTGAATGCCCGACCATGCATGGCCGAAAGGTTTAATTAACTTACCCAAAGCTGTGTGTTCCGTCAACAACTTTCCTTTTTTCGTGCTTTTGTAGGTACACGTGGGTTGTCTTGGGTCAGCTAGCGTGTACACACGTGCAGTAATGTAGCAGGGCACATGGGCCTTTATAAAAGGGGTTTTTAAGAAGAGTTGTTCAACAGTGTTTTGGCAAAGAAGGAATCTGAGATGGCATGATGCCAGGTAAGCATGTTTGGTGCAAATTAGGGTTATAACAGTTCCAGAGTTCATAGTTCCACAGGGCATAGTTCCACAAGTCATAGTTCTAGAGGGTGTAGTTCCAGAGGTCATAGTTCCAGAGGGCATAGTTCTAGAGGGCCTAGTTCTAGAGGGCATAGTTCCACAGGTCATAGTTCCAGAGGGCATAGTTCTAGAGGTCATAGTTCCATAGGGCGTAGTTACACAGATCATAGTTCCAGAGGGCATAGTTCCATGGGTCATAGTTCCAAAGGGTGTAGTTCCATAGGTCATAGTTCCACAGGTCACAGTTCCACAGGTCATAGTTCTATAGGGAAAAGTTATAGAGGGCGTAGTTCCAGAGGGCCTAGTTCTAGAGGGCGTAGTTCCACAGGTCATAGTTCCAGAGGGCGTAGTTCTAGAGGTCATAGTTCCAGAGGTTATAGTTCTAGAGGGCGTAGTTCCAGATGTCATAGTTCCAGAGGGCATAGTTCCTGAGGGCGTAGTTCCACAGGTCATAGTTCCAGAGGGCATAGTTCCATAGGACATAGTTCCACAGGGTGTAGTTCTAGAGGGCGTAGTTCTAGAGGTCATAGTTCTAGAGGGCCTAGTTCTAGAGGGCCTAGTTCTAGAGGGCGTAGTTCCATAGGTCATAGTTCTAGAGGGCGTAGTTCTAGAGGTCATAGTTCCAGAGGGCGTAGTTCCAGAGGCTGTAGTTCCACAGGTCATATTTCTAGATGGCGTAGTTCCACAAGTCATAGTTCTAGAGGGCTTACTTCCACAGGTCATAGTTCCAGAGGGTGTAGTTCCTGAGTGCGTAGTTCCACAGGTCATAGTTCCAGAGGGCATAGTTCCACAGGTCATAGTTCCATAGGGCGTAGTTCCACGGGTCATAGTTCCAGAGGGCGTAGTTCCAGAGGGCATAGTTCCAGAAGTCATAGTTCTAGAGGGCGTAGCTCCAGAGGGCCTAGTTCTAGAGGGCGTAGTTCCAAAGGTCATAGTTCTAGAGGGCGTAGTTCTAGAAGTCATAGTTCCAGAGGTCATAGTTCCAGAGGGCGTAGTTCCACAGGTCATAGTTCCAGAGGGCGTAGTTCCACAGGTCATAGTTCCAGAGGGTGGAGTTCCGCAGGTTACAGTTCCACAGGTTACAATTCCACAAGTCATAGTTCTACAGGGCGTAGTTCTAGAGGTCAGAGTTCTAGAGGGCGTAGTTCCACAAGTCACAGTTCCAGAGGTCATAGTTCCAGAGATCATAGTTCCAGAGGACGTATTTCCAGAGGGCATAGTTCTAGAGAGCATAGTTCCATAAGTCATAGTTCCAGAGGGCGTAGTTCCACAGGTCATAGTTCCAGAGGGCGTAGTTCTAGAGGGAATAATTCCACAGGTCATAGTTCTAGAGGGTGTAGTTCCAGAGGTCATAGTTCCAAAGGGCGTAGTTCTAGAGGTCATAGTTACACAAGGCGTAGTTCCACAGGTCATAGTTCCAGAGGGCTTAGTTCTAGATGGCATAGTTCAAGAGGGAGTAGTTCTAGAGGGCCTAGTTCTAGAGGGCGTAATTCCACAAGTCATAGTTCCATAGGGCATAGTTCTAGAGGTCATAGTTCCAAAGGTCATAGTTCCAGAGGGTGTAGTTCCAGAAGGCATAGTTCCACAGGCCATAGTTCCAGAGGGTGTAGTTGCACAGGTCATAGTTCAAGAGGGTGTAGATCCACATGCCATAGTTCCACAAGACATAGTTCCACAAGTCATAGTTCTACAGGGCGCAGTTCTAGAGGTCAGAGTTCCAGAGGTCATAGTTCCAGAGGGCGTAGTTCCACAAGTCACAATTCCACAGGTCATATTTCCAGAGGTCAGAGTTCCAGAGGGCGTATTTCTAGAGGGCGTAATTCCAGAGGGCGTAGTTCCATAGTTCATAGTTCTAGAGGGAGTAGTTCCAAAGGTCATAGTTCCAGAGGGCATAGTCCCAGAGGGCTTAGTTCCACAGGTCATAGTTCTAGAGGGCATAGTTCTAGAGGTCATAGTTCTAGAGTGCGTAGTTCCAGAGGTCATAGTTCCACATGTCATAGTTCCACAGGTCATAGTTCCAAAGGGCGTAGTTCCAGAGGGTGTAGATCCAGAGAGCGTAGTTCCAGAGGGCCTAGTTCTAGAGGGTGTAGTTCCATAGGTCATAGTTCCAGAGGGCGTAGTTCTAGAGGTCATAGTTCCAGAGGGCATAGTTCCAGTTCCATAAATTTGGCTTCTCCTTTTCATGCTTGATAGTTGTTCTAGAGGTCATAGTTCGAGTGGGTAATACATGCAAAAATAAGCATGAAAAGGAGAAGCCAAATTTACGGAACTTTGACGTCAAATTTGTATTATCATGATAGTCGTTGATACTCATATCTAGAAGAACCCATATTTTTCTAGTTCTTTGGCTTCTTTGTTATCGTAAGATTATGCAAATAAATACCATATCAAACAGAAAAGGAGTTGTGAGGAACATTCCACAAAATGAGAAAAAACTCCATAACATAAGAAGATAAACTCCAAATGACGTGTTATGGCACATCCATACAAAAACAACTCCTAACTACAAATAGCCACACTTGACACCTCTCTTGCACTAACACACAAATTATCCATTTAACAACCATGCTAGACGAACATCAAAACATTTATGAAAGAATCATCATAGCCTTTAGTGATGTAGGAGCATCATCATCAAAGCGCAAGTGGAGGACAACTCAGAGCCTTAGCACGCATTTTGAAGTGTTTTCAAATTTTAAAGATGGCATGTCATGAAATATCTTGACAAGATTGTAATTAAAGAAGATCTTAAATGTTAAGAGGTTGAACCATTGTGTGAGATCTATGGAGATTGTATTTTCCTTAATGTAGCTAATGGAAGTACAGATCTGAAGCATTCACTCTTATCTGTCTGTACCGATCATTTATTGTAATAAGACTTAGTAGTTGAAATCTTTCAATTCGATAGGATAGCTCTAAGGTAGTCGGAGGGAAAAGATCTATGAGCCCTCTTGTATAAATATGTGTTTTTGTTGCCCAAATGAGGCCACTGAAAGTGGATGAGATTATTTTAGTTGAAGACTGTTGAAGCTTATCAAGTTGTATGAGCCCATGTACACATCATTTGACTGAATATAACAGAGAAGCGTTGTTCCAAATGTTTGGTGTAGCTGCTACTGTGTCTATCTAAATGAAACGTAGGATTTCTGTTTAATTGCAATTCTCTGTTATTACTTGTTCTTATGTTATGAATGCTTTACATGGTTTAATGTATGAATCTATGAGGATGAGATAAGTTTCAATTGTTTCTCTTCTACGATCTTATGCAAGGAGTGCATAGTGTTCGCGAGGTGTGCGTTGACAAAGTCTAGCTTGACTCAGAAGCTCATAAGAGATAAATGGGAGGTTTATATGCAAGGTGTGCATAGTGTCCGCAAGGAGTGCATTGACAGAGTTTGTTCTGACTCAGAAGATTAGGAGGGATAACATGAAGTTATTGGCAAAGAGTACAAAAGAACCACTCAAGGTGTGTGTAGGAAGGAACACACTCAAAGTCACATTGCTCAGGAGGAACAATTGAGTGTGCAAGAACTGTTGCAAGGAGTGCATAGTCGCCCACCAAAGGGTTAAGTAAAAGAAACCTATTGCAAGGCATGCACAGGGTTGATATTCGGTTAAGTGTCGAAGAAGCATTTTCAGGAGATAAATTTTCGAGAAGGAGGAAGCTCATGAGAGATAGAGGGTGGAAATTCTTCAGTAGGGAGGAGCCCACTAAAAATTTCCAAATCAACGAGAAAGACCCATTCGGAGGAATCAAGATCTTTCCAGACCGTGAGATTTGGGGAAGTTGTGCGAAGGATAGTCTTTGAGTACTTTGTCACTTCGTGTGTTCGGAGGTTTGAAGGTATTCAAGGACTAGGAATCACCGAAGACCCGAAGCTGCAAAGTAAATCTAAGCCATCGGTATCAAGGAGGATCTGTGGTAGCAGATCAGAGAGTCTGGGAGGTAAAGCTCCAGAAGATTTTCCCGGAGCAAAGAGAAAATTTCATGAAGTTGCGAAGGACAAAGAGATTTGGACCATTGGATCCAGGAAGGACACGTGGCGGATATCCACCAAGAGTAGTGAATCCAAAACTCTCGAAGCTCGAGTTGTCGAAGTAAATCGCAATCGTCAATATGAGAGGGACATGTGTTAGCAGATCATGGAGTCTGGAAGTGCATACTCTGGAGGAAAGGAAAGGAGGAAGTGGAGCGTTGACTAGAAGTCGTCTGAAGCTTTCAAGATAAGGAATCATCCTAGTTGTCCAATGTTAGAACACGTGGCGACAAACCTATCACTCTGGTGATAGAACACCCTAGGAAAATTGTCGAGTAAGTTTTTGAGGGTCAAAAGTCCCAAAGGACGGAGTGTCAAAATTCATCTCAGTCGTCCGTTAGGAAAGGAGGCGTGGCAGAAGATCTGTCACTTCAGAGGATTGACACTCCGAGAGAAAGAGGAGCAAAGGGGTGTTGATTGCAAGTCGCTCGAAGTGGGAATGAAGGACAATCTCGACCGTTGATCGAGGCGAGCACATGGCGCTCGATTCGTAACTCCGGGTAAAAGTCACTCTGGAAAAAAGAGGTTTTCGAAACACTCAGAAGTCCCAAAGTCGAAGTTCCAAATTAGATCACAACCATTGGCTGTCAGAGAAGCGCAGACCGTAGATCTGGTCTAGGTGATTTCGTGGGTCCGAAGTTCAGGGAAAAAGGAGTAAGTTGCATTCAAAATCGCCGAAGCTCGAAGTCATGAAGGGGGCTAGCCTGAGGTCATATCCCATGGTCATAAGGAAGAGATGAGCCTAACAAATAATCTAGCACTCAACACTCAGTGTTACCAAAAGCGCCAGGAAAAGGCTGTGCAGGTGAATCGAACCTGCGTGGGTAAGAACAAGGGACCTGTGCAAATTTAAAGTCTGGGTGTAGTAGAGGCCCAAAGAGATGATTCGGCTCAAGGAATTGAAGATCCTTTACCAAGAGGTCGCGCAACCCCTAGAAGCGAGTGGTCCTAAATCATTTAGCCATGTATATGTCTTCCTTGGAATTTCAAACTTAAAGTTGTGAAAATAAAACCGTTATTGTTGAAAAAATAACCTTGATATTGGATTTGAAAGAACTGCAAACTATAACTTATATTAAAGGAAGAAAATATTCCAATGGTGTAGCCAAAACATGCACCTTCATGGTCATCTTCAACAGACTTTCAACACAATGTAATATATTGTTTTCCAAGCACAATCACGGTTTCTTATTTTTCAAATGCAATCCAAATTCAGGGGAAAGACAATCACAAATCATCATTGTAGATATTGCATGTGTTAGAACCGGTAAGAGTATAAGCAATGCCCACCATATTACTTTAACAATACTTCCACCTATTCACTACATTAATCCAACAAAGCATGCCAACTAAGAGAAAGGAACCTTATTACAGAGATACAATTAACACCCTTGGACGAGAAGACCATGATTTCCAATGGTCTTAAGCTTACAAGTACTATTTAGGACTGTCATTCGAAGAAAGAAGTTCAAACAAAGTTTGGAGCTTCGAAATAACAAAGGCTATGGCATTTACGCTCCTGCACTACTCATAAACCATTTACCACCCAAAGGAAATGATGTTAACTCCTAATGGATTGTGGGTGGAAAATGGTCATTCCTGAAACTACCTTTCATTCCCCTGCAAACTGCTTACAACTTCCTTCAATACCTACTACCACCACAACCTTGAGGTATTCCACGTAATTGGCACATGTGCACTAGATCTCGCTTGGTAGTACCACCTGACACATCCACGTGATACCATATGTCCAAACCACCAGTTTAGGTCCACGTCAAATGTACAATCTACATCAGATTTTCATATATAGGGCCACCATAAGAAATTATATTCAAATAAAACAAATCTAGAAATAACAAAAACAATCAATATTCTTTTTTAAAAAAGAGAAAAAATAAATATATTTGAGATTGATATATATGATTTTAACACTAGACATCATCACAATAAATTTATTTAATTTTTTTTTTAAATTATTTTACAAAATATATAATTTTCAAATATATAAATATTAAAAAAAAAATTATTCAAAATATATTTTAAAATCACAATTTATAACATCTATCATTATTTTTTGGAGTTAAAAATTAGTGTAACTGAGTATTAAATTTGCATAATAATTTTATATTATATACAATAAATTTTAGCAAAACAAAATGTCCATAATTTAATGATATAATGAGATATATAATAAAAACAACTTAAAGATTAAAGATTATGAATATGCAGAATTGGAGGTAATTAGAAGTAACAAAATAAAAAGTAATGTTGTTATGAATCATAATTTACAATTAACAATTAGATGTGGTACACTATAGTTGATTACACTTCATAATCATAAAGGAATAATTTATGGTCGTTCCATTATGTGAGTGACTTTGGAAAAATCTGATACGACTAATGTTCCAATACTCACAACACAAAATTTCGAGCTGGGCTTCACTGTAAAGACATCATTGGCATGAAAAAATGGGTGTGAATGAAAGTCTAAAATAAGCATGTTGGAGTGATTGGAGTGACAAGAAAGGCTTAGTCTATCTGTTAGACTGTTAGTTTTGGTTTGAAAGCAGATCCCAATTGAGGGCATGGATTAACAACCCCAGATTGTCCTTCACAAGCACAATTACATGCGATTGCCCCCACATATTCAATCTAATGTTGTTTAATATCCATCCGTCAACATAGAGTAGTTCGAATCAGACAATGAAATCACGAAATCAACCATATTCGAAATACTTTTCGTAACCTTCGATGGGCCAAAACTCCACAGAAAATCTCGATGCCAAATATGGAGCAAATCATGATAATATTACGAGTTGTATGCTCGACGTCATTTGGCAGAAACAATAGACTCAAAGCAGCATCGCAGACTTTTTCTACCACAGAGAGCATAGCCGCATATTGGTTACTTGAGACATTTTTCTGTTTTGTAGACAGTTTCAAGTACGTGCACATTCTCGATTCTGGAGACCAATATCCGTTCAGTAATCTGCCAAAATGGTGGACACAGTATCCTTTGTCGCTCAATTTGTGAGAAAAACCCAGACATTCGTAGTTGTTCAGACAAGTTGACATACAGTCTTTCAATCTCGAAACTTTCCTATTTGTTTGATTCCGTTCTCCAGTGAAATTAACATAATCCAACAGGATAAATTGATAATCGACACTTTGATAATTAGAACTGCATGACGGCTAGGGAAATTGAATAGTTCTCTGGTAGCTGCGAGGATTAGTGATATTTTTATGGAAACCTGATGGACATAGGCATTTTGGCGTACTGCCCTTCAATTCGGGGGTCTTGTAGATAGCATTCTCTCCACAAGTTCCATGAATTTGACAATGCTCTTGTATTTCTTCGAACACAGTTCCCAAGAAGAAGAAGAGCCCCTTCCCAACTGTACATTCTGAGATTTCCATTGGGGCCTAATGTTAATCTTCTTAAGGGACCGGTTGGATCCCCACTGTCTGATGCAATTAAAATCTTTGAGTTGCTTGAACTCAAAAGATTCCCATCTTCGCTTAAACTTACATACCCATCAACGCCCAGACTAAATGCTTCTTTATTATCTGTCAAAACCGTCAGAGTCCAATAAAACTCAAGTTGATCTAATTATAATTCGCTCCTGTTATAATACAAGGAGGGCGTTTGACCGTTGGACAGAGAGGCAGAGAAGATATAGACACCTGAAGCATAGGTGCTATCATTTCTCATTGACACCAATGTACTGTTCTCAGAGAATTTCTATGTTGGAAGAAGAGTAAAAGTAGGAGAGTCTAAGCTCTGCCAAACATGGTTCTTGTTGCTTATATTGAACACCAAATTCCCTGTGTTCAACACTGGTCCATGCAACCTGGTCCGTGGTAGGGAACAATGGCCCATGGCCTTTCTATTACAGTGCCTACTGATATACTAGCAACAATCTTTCGGAAAATTAACCTTAAATGGAAAATTAACTTTCGGAAAATTAACCACTCTTGGGTTAAGGCTTTACGGTATCGACTGCATTGTGAGAATGAGATATCGACTGCATTCTCATCTCTTACAGCTTTTCCTGGAACAAAGGATAGGCTCTCTGATATTCCACAATCACCATGAACAAATAGCTGAATCTAAACTCAGGCCACTGAATGGGTTTCCCCTGCATCAGATTCATCAACGTCACCACTTCTTCCTCCGAACGCTTGAAATTCTCGACGCTGAAGGTGAACACGCTGATGCACTTAACACCCAATTCCTAGCAATCCCTCAATATGTGCATGAGGGTGTTGTATCCAAATTCATGGCTGCTCGTCTTTTCCATCTGATGACAGGCTGCGTATCTTCGATTGTCATCCATAATGATGGTGTTATCACCCTATAAGTTATAGGAATCAACTGGTGACTGGAATATTATTTGTCTCTAGTGTTTGTTGACAAATGATTTTTCATTTTGCAAATAATTTGAAAAAGAAAAAGAAAAAAGAAAAAAGAAAAAAGAAAAAAGAAAAAGAAAAAAGAAAAGGAAGAAAGAAAAAGAAAAAGAAAAAGAGAAAAGAAAAAGAAAAAGAGAAAAGAAAAGAAAAAGAAAAAGAAAAGAAATAAAAGAGGGCATAAAGAATTGAAATAAAATCCCCATGCAATAATTGTAACTTGGTCCATACCGTTCAAGCATTGCCAAGTTCTTTTTCAATTTGATGTTGATAGGGTAGTGAATGAATTTGGCTAAACAGTTTAATCTTAGCCAAAGTGTCTAGGTTAGATTAGTGAATAAATCTAGCCAGACTGTCTAATCCTGGTCAGATAGCCCTAGGGTAGAGTAATTTCTTAACCCAACAGTTTAATCTGGGTTAACTGTCATAGGAAACTAGGTTCGAACATAGGTTAGTTGCTTTATTGTTTCATTCCAATAAAACCAGCTTGATGTCAAGATTGCACCATGTTCCAAATGCTTAAAATATAGTTGGTCGAAGTCCCTTGGTGGTGTTTATTTGAAAAGTTTGGGAAAAAACCCATAAAATGCATTTATCCTAAGTTTTCCCAGCGCATGTCTTCTCAGCTCCTGATTTATATTCCCTGCACATATCAATGGTCTTGATCGCGGCGCTCAGATCTACGGTGTACAGAGCATTCCAGACCCCCCCAACCATTCTGCTTTTAACCGAGGGGGGGGGGTCCGGAATCGGTCATAAGACTTGCGCACATCTGGACGGCCCAGGGACGAGCGCTTGAATCAAAGGTCCAGATTGGATTCCGGACCCCCCCGTCCGTTCTGCCTTTAATGGAGGGGGGGAGGTCCGGAATGAGTGATAAAAGGTGCGCTAAGATCTGCGGCCAAGAAACGGGCAGGCAGATCAATGGCCCACAATGAATTTCGGACCCCCCGGGATGATCTGCTTTTAACCGAGGGGGGGGGTCCGGAATGGTTATCTCCGTCTGGCGAGCCCCTAGTTACATGTGGCATAAATCTATTGGTCTCGAAGTCCCTTCACCATCTGCTATCTGACAGCCCCCCGTCACTTATGGACATCATCCTCCACTTGTTCCACTTGTTCCCGAGTTATGCCCCATCTCATAACTGTTGTCAGTCCTCTACCCCTTTTTCATTCATGACCAGCCCCTTATTGCGACTTTTACCTCCAATCCTTAGCAACCACGTCACTCGTCTGTATGTTTCGGCCACCGTCACCTGCCATCTCACCCCCAAGTGGCCCGTTGTCCATTTATTACTGGATAACCTATCCGTTATCCAGCTGACCTATCTCCCGTGCCCAACTGACCCCATTTTTAAATAAAATTACCGTTTTCCCCTACTTTCGCGGTTCACTTGTCGCACCAGAGAAACTCATAGCTTGCTCCTCCGTTACATCCCGTCGCCTTCATCCACATTCAGTCGACCCCACTAACTTCGTGTTTATTGCAGGTACTGTTGCAGAGATGGCGCCAAAGCCAAGACAAGCAGAAGGAGAGGAGAATCCTTTCCTCCCGCCTCCTGTCGACCTGGACAGGATCCCACTGGTTGACAAAGACAGATTGATAGCAGATACCAAATGCGATTTCGATTTCTCAGACCTCCAGTCATGGCTCGGGGAGGTTTTCCTGGACCAGAGCGATAAAATTGGACTCTGGGAGTCCAATTTACCCCTTTACCTTTTTCCCCAGATCCACCATTTTCCCGAATTCGCACTTAAATGCCAAGCTCACTATATTCCCAAACAGAGAGCTGTCATATCCTCATCCGGAGACACCCTTTTTCTCATCATGCCCGAAGACATAGATTAGATGATGCAAATTCCCCGTGCAGACTCTGCGGCTCCTTTCAACCTGGAAATCCTTACAAAGTTGTATCAGAAGATGACTTTTCCCCAGAAAGCTCAAATATTCGAGCTTTTCCTTCCCAACTCCGCTCAATTCCCTTCCACGAATCCCCCTTACCCGTCGTCCATGTTCTCCACCAAGGGAAACCAGGTCATTTCGTCCCTTTGTGATCTGTTAGGGTACTATTCCGACCAATGGGTAGATGAGCCCATTCTGGGTTTTCTATCCATTTTCTCACTGATGAAAAACCCACCACCCAGTTTGATTTCAGCACCTTCTTGGCAGACAATATTCACGAAAAGTTCGTGAATTTTTGCACGGAAGGCATGTTCAGATACTCGTCTATACTGGCATACGTGTTTGTCTACTTTCAAGCAGATAAATTTAGTTTTTCCATGCAGAAGATGGACGCAGATGGAAGGCCTTAGGTAGTCACAACATGGACCTCTTTGCTGAAGCATAACTCCTCAGAGTATAGCTTCAAGGCATTCATCGATATTTTCTACCACCCTGTGGTAAGCATGCTGAGCGGCAGGCCCGAGCCTCGAATAAATGACGAAGTCCAAAGAATCTTGCATCTCTCGGACAACTCAAAGACCGGGGATTGGTACCTGTATCAAAACCATTCCGAGATCAGAGTATACGGGTGCGAGTTGGCACCCTATAAGCTGCCCAAATATGTGTCGGTAAGAATCTTTACTTTAGAATACATAAGGCAGATCATGAATTAAGATGATATTCATTTCGTATCATTGAAGAAAAAGCAGCAGCTTCGGATCAAGGGGCAGATTGGCTCCTTCATCTGCAACAGTCGAGGCACCAGGGAAGAAGCTGACAGGATGTTGAAAGAAATGAAGTTTTTTATGAGCTTCCCCTGGCACTATGATCCATGTGGGGTCATCTCAGAAATGCGGGTGAAAAATAAAAACATCCCGTATGTTCATGTGTCCAAGCCCAAGATTGAAAAATTCGCCAATCAGACAGTGTGGGTGCCTGACACCTTGATCGAAGTGGAACAGCAGGTTCCCTCGACCATTGTGCCACCAAATACCACGCCACAGGTACCTAAGGAAAAAAGGCCTCGACAAGATTTATCTCCACCTGTCACGGAGGTATCGTCTGAAGAATTCTAGTTGCACACTAAGAGGCCCAAGACAACCACAGTTCCCGGCCCTACGGGGGAGAAAGAAGCCCCGCCTACCACAGTGGTCAAGTCTGTCATTCCACCTTTCGGCTTGAGCCTATATAAGGACACCACCCAAGCAGTGCCAAAGAAATCCTCAGACTCCCCACTGGACACTTAGCCGAGCAAGACTGGGCCCAAATTGAGCATTTTCGAGAAGTACGAGCTGATTAAGAAAAAGAATCAGACACTTACCAACCCAGTTTTGGAAGCATACGTCGACGACGTAGCACAGGCTGCTATCTGCATTTGACACAGAAAAAGGTAGGATGCACATGGCCTTCCTCCAGGCGCAGGTACCAGACCCCAAGACGATCACAGACTACAAGAGGGCCACCTTCGAATTCCAGACAAAGGACGTGCACCCAGCAGATCAGATGTATCTGCACAAGCAGACAGGGGAGATGGTATTCCATACATTGGCGCATGCTTCTGCTTCTGCAACAAAATTACAGGTATCACTGAATAACACTCAAACGCAACTCAAGCTGGAGAAAATTTCATCCTTCGCAAAAGACAACAGAATCAAAACTTTGGAGGAGTTGGTCCTCAAGATCGGCTATGACCCTTCCAAAGTCAAAGCTGCAGAGGAGATGATAAAGAAGAAAAATGCAAACATCGCATCCTTGAGGAAACAACTGAAACTCCCGCCCACAGAGGACTCGCAGGCGAAGGAGATAGCAGAGAAAGAAGGAGAGAAGGACGAAATGCTCAAGCTGCTCATGGAGCAGAATGCCCAGCTCAAAGAAATGGAGGCTGAGATGGAGAGATTATTAAAAGAGAAAGAGCAGATGAAGCCAATGGAAGTCATTCCATTGAGTGCCATTCCAATTTCAGGAGTAAGCATAGCAGCAATGACAGCAGTCCCATCCGCAACTCTAGTGATAACACAAGAGGGGACAACCGACCTCGCCAAATCCATGGAAAAGATGAACCTGCAGGAGACATAGATCAACAGGCTTAAAAAGGAAGTTGAGAACCTCCAGGAACTCAAAATCTCCTTCCAAACCAGTCTCTCCAAGGAAAAGCAGGTAACTGAGCAGCTCAAGAAGGAGCTACAGCAGCTCCAAAAGCAAACAGTGGCAGGAAAAACTTTGGCTGAGGTCAAAGAGAATGTATGGACAGACATCACAAAGTCCATAAATGAGATATGGCCCATGATCCAAATTATGTTTGAGCAGAATGAGTTGGTCCATAGGAGCAAACAGGCCATTGATAAGATCAGAGTAGAATTGGGAGATAGACCAACTCAGGCAAATGATATCATCAAATTCCTCAATTCTAAGACCAGAGAAGAGCTAGAAGAGCTGAAGATAGAAGACAGAACAAAGACCATCCTTGAGGTCAAAAGAGTTTTGACCAAGAGAGGATTAATGCTTCAACTGGAATAAAAGGTTCAGATCATGGACCAGGGGGTACAAAGGTTCAGATCATGGACCAGGGGGTACAAAGGTTCTTCAGCAAGATTGAGGCTCTCCAGAAGAAAGGTCTCCCCGGTCTGAAGGTCATTAATGATAAACTGATGACACTCCCAGATTACAAAAAGAGATTGTTTGAAGTGTCTAAGGACAGTTCAAAGTTTTCTAGCATACAAGGGAGGATCACTGGAAAATCATTCCTGGATTCCCTTCAGTTGGACATCAGTATCCAACATGAGATTCGATACATATTCCTCACTAAGCCCACATTCACCAAGTATATGGAAATGGACGAAGTGTATCGAAGACTGCTCAAAGTCACTGTGCCTATTCATCTCAGATGGGAGGAACTCTGCGATCTGCTCGATTAGCAGATGAGTTGTCCAGGTCCAGTCACCTGTCCAGTCAGATGAGGTCATGTGAAGGCTTCATCAACGGTCTACCCAAAAATCCGCGTGCAGTTGCACCAAGTCATCAAGCAGTTTGATTTGTTAAGTTAGTTAGGCTAAAAATAGAATTAGCACGTCCTGATCAGTTATGACAGGAACGTTTGTAATTTGAGCTATAAATACTTCACCTTTCGAAGTATTGAGGGTTGTTGATCTTCACACCCTAACGCTATTCAGACTGTAACATTTTTGAAGAAATCTACCATTAATAAAAAGGAGGCACTTTTATAGGATTCTTGCGTATATTCACTGGTGATGTTTATTCTTTAAGTTGAATGTTATTCTTGCTTTGTGATCATATTGTTTTCTGAAACTAATCTTTAAGAGTAACGAGTTGCAGGATTTATCTTGGATACCCTATTTCTGACTCTAAAGATTTTAGTGTTCATCTTCTGGTGTTTTCAATTAAGAAATTCTTAAATGCTTCTTAGTTGAATTTATCTTTCTCATCTTTTCTTCTGCCCATCATCTAAGCTACTAAAAGATCCAGTGAGTGTATTATCTCGCCCTGTGGAAGTCTTCCTTCACGTTTCTGGTTGTATTTCATATTTATTTAAACGCAGACCCCATAGCCCAATGGATGTGTAGACTGTCTCAACCAATTCAAAACACTTTGGAAACAAAACCTGCCTACTTCTTTACCTAGCCTAATATCTAAAATTGGAAACATAGCTAAATTATATAGAGAGATCCCTCTTTGAAGCTGGAAGGGATAGATCCCAGCTTTAAAAGTGGTTGGATAAAGTTACCTTTGTAAGTTTCTTCTGTTTCAACCTCTAGGAAATTTACCAAGTGCTAACATAGTGGCGACTCCACTGAGGAAATGAACTAAAATTTGATAATTTCACATTTTCTTTTCCCTAAAAAGAAAGTAATGTTAGAGGTTGATTAAACTTTGTACATATTATTTTCAGACTTACAAAACTAAAAAAATATATATAAAAACCAAAAAGAGTTCCGGCTCCCAAGAAAGTTCACACTCGCTCCCATCCCGACCCAGAACCTGCGATAGTGACAGATAACCCCGAACATTTGCTCAGGAAAAAGACCTTAGCTGAAGTTTCAGTGAGTCATATTCCCCTTCATAAGTCCCTTTCCTTTTCAGGAAAACCTGTTACTTCTCAAAGCCCTGATCTTGGTACCTTTCCACACCAAAGCCTAGTTAGAACACGGTCCGATAGTTTTGTGACTGGAATCATCTTTGACCCAACTGTTTTGCAACCACGAACCCCCGAAGTTTTGTCTCCCACAACCAAAACACAAAACACTCCCTCAGTGCTATCCAGTCCCTCCTCGTCCTCTTCTTCAGTCTCTACCTCGCCGATCATCCAGGTTGTCGTCCCACCTCCTCCACCCATCATGGCATCTCGATATGCTCCTTTGGTGTTGGCTGCGCCGCTACATGCCATGCCCCAAGACTATCAAACAAGACTTCCACAGTTCGATGCAATAGGACCTTTGAACGCCCAACAACATGTTGACAAAATGAATGATTATTTTGACCTGCATGAAGTTGATGAGGCTGACGTTCAAATGAGATTGTTTGCCCAAAGTTTGACAGGTGACGTCAAGAAATGGTACAAAGCTTTACCTGCCGCCTCAGTCCCTGACCTTGTCGCGTTCCAAAGGAATTTTCTTGACAGATGGGAGGTAAAGAAAAACCCTCTCCAAATACTGTCAGAATATGAGAATATAAGAAGAAATCAAGGAGAGACGGTACAAGATTACTGCACCCGTTTCAATAACCTGTACAATGCAATTCCAGCCGAAATCAAACCTCCACAAGGCTTGGCGTTGATAAAATTTCCTGATGGTTTCGATGCCGATATGTCATACCAACTAAGAGAAAGGAATTCTACCACCTTGGCAGACATGCAGAAAAGTGATATAAGTGTGGAGGCCAATCTGTTGGCAAAAAGGGCACGTCAGAGGTCAGAAAGGAGAGTCACGATCAAAGAAGAACCTTCCACGTCAAACTTAGATTCCAGATTGGATTCTTTGACCAGAGCAGTGGAGATAATAATGGAAAGACTTACGGTGTCAGACAGAAATCCTCCAAGAGAAAATCCAACGGCTCCTCAGATTCAGAACCCTAACTTTAGGAGAAACCCTCCTCAAATCAGACAGAGAGATCCTAGGGATCAAAGAGAGCAAAGGGGTCTGGATCAACAGATCAGACATCCCCTGCAGGAAAATTATGCTGATGAAGGAGGGGAAGTAATCGAAGAACTGGAGGATACTCACATAAATCTCATTGGCATTCATGACAACGAAGCTATTTTCCTTACCCAAGAAGAGCAAAAAAAATTTCTTCTCAATCAAAAAAAGGTAAGTGAAGAAGCTGAAGACGCAAAACAGCAGGCATTCGAAAATGCTATTTTGGAGGTACACCGGTAGTACAATCTGCGAAGTAAAAAGATAGAAGGAAATTCCCCGAAAAAGGCGACTGAAACAAAGAAAGCAGTCGAAACCAAGAAGACCTCTGAGCCATCTGCCGAGAAGACTCCTGATAAGAGTACTGCTGAGAAGATTCCTGAGAAGAGTAATGCTGACACTCCCGTGAAGAAAAACCTCACCATTCTGAAAAGGTCGTCACAGCCCGAGGTTTCACCTATGAATCTATCGAGTACTTCTGGACAGAGGAATATACCGGACAGACCCGAGTATGGGCTAAGGCAGAGCTCCTGCACCTTTCAGCCTGGAGGGGGAATTGGCCAAAATAAAAATTCCCATCCCACTTACCGAGTTGATGAACAAAGACAGTTATCGTTCATAGGTAATTAAAGCGCTGACCATTGAACTTGACATAGGCACTGAGGCCTTAACCATTGGATCAACAAATCATTCAGACACTGTGAACCTTACTGATGATCAACCCGAGCTTCTTTTCGGACCTGAAGTAGATGGTCGAGATGATACTGGTGAGGTCGCTCCTTTTTACATCAGTCTAAACATACATGAATTGATCTTGCATAACGCCATGCTGGATTCGGGTGCTTCCCACAATCTGATGCCCAAAGCAGTAATGGAGAAACTGGGACTGGAGGTCACCAGGCCTTACAAGGATCTACACTCATTTGACTCAAATAAAGTTAGATGTATTGGTTTGATCAAAGACCTGTGCATCACCTTGGTTCAGATCCCAGCGAAGAGCATGGTAATGGATGTGGTGGTTGTAGACATCCCGCCGAAGTATGGAATGTTGCTATCCCGGTATTGGGGGGCTAAGTTGAAAGGAACCTGACAACTGGATATGTGATATGCCACTATCCCAGTTTTCGGGCAACAAAGAAGGCTATACAGAGAAACACTGAAGAAATACATGGTTAGCAGCCAAGAAAAGCCGCACAACTATCCCCTTTATTCTACACATTCTGATTTGAATTCGTTCATCTTGTAC
Organism: Picea sitchensis; assembly: GCA_010110895.2. Classification (NCBI taxonomy): domain Eukaryota; kingdom Viridiplantae; phylum Streptophyta; class Pinopsida; order Pinales; family Pinaceae; genus Picea; species Picea sitchensis. The sequence goes on along the minus strand of SNQJ01S0121557.1, from coordinate 3,880 downwards.
AATGATGGTGACACGAAAGAGCAAGATACTCAGCTGATGGAAGACACATCTGGTCAAGATGAAGACCAAGAAATCATTGAGGTAGCAAGGATGAAGAACGTGATAACGGAAGAGTTACCCGCTGATTTCTGGAACATGGATTTTGATGGCGCTGTGAGCAAAGAAGGAGCAGGAGCAGGAGTCTGGCTGCATAATCACAGAAACAGGTATTCAGAAAACCATTCTTACAAATTAAATTTCCAATGTACTAACAATGTTGTTGAGTATGAAGTCTTGATGCTCGGTCTGAAGCTTTTGAAAAAAGTTGGTGCTAAACAGATAATGGTAAGAGGTGACTCTGAATTGATAATCAAGCAAATCAAAGGTGAGTACGCTGCGAAACACCCACATCTTAGAGCTTATAGGAATGTTGTCCTTGATGCCTTGAGATGTTTTACTGAAATTGACTTGCAGGTAATGCTGAGGGGACAAAATATTCTGGCGGACGGATTGGCCACGTCAGCAGCTACCTGTAAGATTCATTTCCGCTTGACTCGCCCATACACTGTTGAGGTGAAATGTAGACCAACCGTTCCCGACAATATCAGGTACTGGCAAGTATTCGGTAATGATGATCAAATCGAAGATTTTTTGTAGTGCAAAAACGATTTTGAATGTACAAATATAGATTTAGAGAACGAAGATGAAAATGTAAATAGTTCTGATTTTGAATTTGATAGTGTAAATACAGTAGATTCAAGAGAATTAGGCGGTGACGAAATGGACACTGAGGTTTTACAGTTGAAAATCAATGTTTTGCCTAGAGGTCTTGTTCCTTTAGAGGACTTGTTTGACTTTAACGACGTAGCCAAAAAACCGAAAATCGAAGCCCATGGACAAGAGGTAGAAGACTGCAATATAGGGACTGAAGAGAAACCTAGGATGGTCAAATTGTCTAAATCATTACCCCTAGAGTAAAAACTCAAATACATTGAGTTGTTCAAAGAATATTTGGATGTCTTTGCATGGGGCTATGAAGATTTGAAATCCTATGATACCAGCATCATACAACACAGGATTCCAATAAAAGAAGACCAGAAACCATTTAGGCAGAAACTTAGGAGGATAAATCCCAAGTTGCTCCCTCTGATAGAAAAGGAAATCAAGAAAATGTACGATACCAAGATCATAGTTCAGTTGCATTTTTCCATGTGGGTCTCTAATTTGGTCCCTACACGTAAGAAAACCGGGGAAATCAAACTCTGCATAGATTTCCGAAATCTAAATAAAGTCTCCCTTAAGGATAATTACTCCTTGCCGAAAATGGACCACATCCTACAAAGGGTGGTCGGGTCCAGTCGAATTTCTTTGCTGGACGGTTTCTCGGGTTACAATCAGGTCTTAGTTCACCTGGATGACCAAGACAAAACCGCTTTCACCACACCATGGGGCACTTTTATGTATGTGAAAATGCCTTTTGGTCTGATGAACACAGGAGCCACGTTCCAGAGGGCAATGGATATCGCTTTCGTGGAAGAATCGAGTAAGTTTATTGTTGTCTATTTAGATGATGTAACTGTGTTTTTCCGATCTGACGATGAACACCTAAGACACCTCAGACGAGTCTTCGAGAAATGTAGGAGGTTTGGGATTTCTTTAAATCCCAAGAAGAGTCTTTTTGGGTTAGAAGAAGGCAAACTGCTAGGACACATCATCTCCAAAGATGGAATCAAAATAGACCCCAGCAGAATCGAGGCCATACAAAAATTAGAACATCCAAGAAACCTCAAAGAACTACAGTCGTTTATCGGAAGAATTAACTTTCTACGAAGATTCATTCCCAATCTGGCAGAACTCCTCAGAAACATTACAAACATGCTTAAAAAGGATGTAAAAATAAAATGGGACTCCGAGTCCAGACAGTCTTTCGAACAAGTCAAACGAGCACTCACAGAGGCCCCAGTTTTGATCAGTCCCGATTTTACTAAAGATTTCTATCTCTTTTCTGTTGCTTCCGAACATACTATAGCAGCGGTGTTACTGCAAAAGAACAGTGAAGGGTATGAACAACCCATAGTGTTCTTTAGCAAAGTGTTAAGGGACGCTGCTCTGAATTACAAGATAATGGAGAAACAGGCTTTTGCCTTGGTAAAAGCCATTAAAGACTTTAGAGTATACATTCTCCATTCCCACACCATAGCTTATGTTCCGAATGCGGTAGTAAAGGACATCTTGACACAGGACAAACCTGATGGAAGAAGGGGAAAATGGATTGCTGTCATTTTAGAATACGATATAGAGATTAAGCCCACGAAACTAATCAAAGGTCAAGGCCTTGCTAAATTAATGGTTGAATCTAACTTTCATGCTCTTAACATTAATTTTCTAGATGTGGCAGATGAACCGGGTGAGATGGCGACTCCAAATGTGAGAGAGGTATTTCTAAACTCTCCCTGGTACGCAGACTTGATATTCGTTTTGCAAAATCTACAAGCTCCCCCAGGTTTGACTAAGACTAAAGCTAGATTTTTAAAGTTGAAAGCCTTAAAATTCTGTATTCTAGAAGGCAATTTGTATTGGAAAGACCCTGCAGGCATTCTGTTAAATTGTTTACTGAAAGATGAAGCTGATAAGGTGTTACAAGAGTTTCATGCAGGAGAATGTGGGGGCCATTTGAACTGGAAGGTCACAGCCAACAAAATACTCAGAGCTGGATTCTATTGGCCCACTCTGTTCGCCGATGTGCATAAAAAAGTGACCGCCTATCATCAATGTCAGTTGTTTGAAGGAAAAAGAAAACTTCTCCCTCTACCTCTGAAACCGATCTCAGTTGAGGCCCCTTTCCAGCAATGGGGACTCGATTTCATTGTAGAAATACACCCCCCGTCGTCAGGCCTGCACAGGTGGATTATCACTGCCACCGATTATTTTACCAAATGGATCGAGGCAGTACCAAGCAGGCAAGCCACTGACTCTGTTATTATCAAATTTCTTGAAAATAATATTTTGCCTCACTTTGGATGTTCTAGAAAGATTATAACTGACAATGCAACTGCCTTTCGATCGAAGAAACTCATAGATTTCTGCAACCAGTATCACATTGGTTTGGGGCATTCCACTGCCTACTACCCTCAGGGAAATGGGCTAGAGGAATCTTCAAACAAAACCTTGGTAAATATCATCAAGAAAACATTACAGGAAAACAAGAAATCATGGCACAACAAGTTGGTGTTCGCTTTGTGGGCTGACAGACTGACCACCAAAAGGTCGATTGGTATGTCACCATACCAGCTGGTCTATGGCACCGAGGCATTTTTCCCCACTTCTTTAGGAGTCCCTATCATGAAGTTGTTTCAAGAGGTACAAGCTGAGCCAAATGACTCACAGAGAAGGATCAACCAGATGATCCATTTGTAGCAATCTAGGGAGGACATTTTCAACAAAACTCGGGTCATCCAAGAAAACATCGAAAAGATCTTTGACAAACAAACCAAGGAGGATGATTTTGAGCTAGGAGATTTGGTATTGAGATGGGATGCCAGGAATGAGGACAAGGGAAAGCATGGAAAATTTGACAATCTATGGACAAGGCCATACATGATCCAAGCTTTCAGGGGAAACAATGCTTTCTTGCTAAACAACGCTGATGGGTCAGATTTGCCAGGAGCACCTGTGAATGGCAGAATGCTGAAACATTATGTACCACCTCAGTAGAAGATTCGAGTTTTCACTCTCCATTGTACATACCATTTTAATTTTCATTTTTCACTTGCATTTTATGAGTGAAGAACATTAGTCAGTTGGTTGAAGCCCGAAGAGAAGGCCCTAAGCTGCTGATCATTGTTTTTCCATTTTTTGAGAATAAAACCAATGAAGACCACTAGGCAGAAATGTCCAGAAT
>SNQJ01S0121556.1:21677-33091 GCA_010110895.2 Picea sitchensis | reverse complement strand
AGAAGCGGAAGCTTCTATTAGGTCTTCTTACATCCTCCTTATTCTATTTTATTGAAAGGTCTTATTAATATTGACCTTTATTACATCCGAATACATTGATCTACCTATGTGCGGGTTAGGACCTTAACACATATATATGTGGTTCACCCAGTGTGGGTTATGTCCACCAGAGAAATTGCCAGGTCCTTCCTTTTTATTATCCAACAAAATGAATGGATACAACCTACAACACACTCATTATAACTTCCTCTTCTTCCTCTCACAGTCTCTTCTCTCATAATACAATATTTGAAATAATACGCATATGCAATACAATTCCCTCATAAAAGAGGGTTTCCTTCTAGGGAAAAAAACCCCACATAATCTCTACTGTCAGATCTGTGACTTAATGATGAATGGTCAAGATTGACTATGAAATTACAATATACATTTACAAGGAATTTTTTCCTTTAGGGGACGCTGACCCTCAAACCCCCCATCCGAGAGGATGAGCCCCCCAGACTCCGCAGGAGGGGCAAGCCCCCCCTGTAACCCCCGCACATGGAGGGTGTTAAGTTTTAATGTTGTTATTAGGTTATTTTTAATTTACTAGAGAATTCCAAAACAACAACATAAAGAGGATCATTGAAAGAAACATAATCACAAGGTACAAAACATTTTATCCTGGGAAACCCTCATGGGGGAGAAAACCCAACAAAAACTTCCTCAATAATAGATTTCCAATACAATTTCACGGCTAAGACCAAACCACCAAGAATAAACTACAACTAAGCATGCGACTTTCTTCTCCTTCTTCTTGCAACTGCAACTTCCTTCAAAAGATGCTCACTAGAAGTGTGAGTGAGTGAGTGAACAAATGAGGTGCCATCCTCACTTATAAATACTAGTCAGGGGGTGTTAGGGTTATGTCTCTTCACTTAGTAGGGTCGAATTCTTCCAGGAGTGGTTAAAACCACTTTATAAACCCTAGGAGACGACTTTACAAATACCACCATATAAATATTGTTTAACCAATCCAAAAAAGGGGATTTGGTCTTATACAAGACCCAACATGATCAATCCACAAAGGCTATTTGATCTATAAGATAATAACTAAAATATAATTAGAATATTCTTCGAAGTTACAATATTCCAACACTCCCCCTTAACGAGAAGGGTATTCTACTGACATAACCCAATACAACATCATCAGGAGAGAGAGAGGGAAACAACATCATTAACATCTGGAACACTGACTAACATATCTACAAATCATCGAATTTTTTTATCATCGTCAATATCAGCATCATTCACAACATGGAGTTGGAGTAGTATCATCATCATCATCTGTATGAAGTTGAAACATCAACATCAATTAGCATAACACTTAAGAAACAAAATCACCAACACCATCATCAACAACATGAGGCTCATACAACAACATCATCAACAACACGAGGCTAATACAATATCATCAACAACACGAGTATGATACAACATCATCAACAACAACATCATTAGCACGAGGTTGAGATAACAACATCATCATCATATGGAAATAGAATGAGGTAGGTGCAACAAAAACATTTTGTGGTACTCTGACAGACTGTCCTTACCGGACCTTCATGATCTTCCTAGGAATCATAAGATTCCCTAGGATATAAAAATCCTGACGGAGCTATGATGTGGTACTCTTACAGACCGTCCTTACTGGACCTTCGGGATCTACCTAGGAATAATAAGATTCCCTAAGATATAAAATCCTAACGGAGCTACCACTACTAACCACAGCTCACATATACATGCATAGTTACTCTAACAGACCATCCTTACTAGACCTTCGGGATATTCTCAGGGTTGATCAATCCCCTAGGATATAAAATCCTAACGGATCTACTCGATGTTGATCAGGATACCATAGTATCATCAACATCACTCCCCCTTTCGAGGGAGTTCCTTCAGACAACACCAATCTTGTCTGAGAAGTACTCAAACTTTACACAAGACAGAGGCTTGGTCAACACATATGCAACCCTCTCATATGTGCCAACATATTGGAGCTTTACAACTCCCCTCTGCACCATATCACAAATGTAGTGATATCGTATCTCTATGTGCTTCGACTTATCATGGAACACTGGTTTCTCCGTCATCTTGATGCAGCTCTGGTTATCACATAGATTCACGATGGCTTCCATCTCCAGATCGAATAGACATGTAAACAACTTCTGAAGCCATATGGATTCACAATTGGTGGAACATGTTGCAATGCTTTTGTCGTGCTAAGAGAAATAATGGATTACTTCTCGCTCTTCCATGAAGTCATAGTTGACCCCAGACTGAAACAACATCATGAAGTTTTGTTTCTATCAGAAACACTTTCATCCCAATCTGAATCAGTATAACCATACAGTATGAATTCATTATCTCCAGTATAACAGAGACCATAATCCAACGTACCCTTAAGGTATCTCATCACATGCTTTGCAACTATAAGGTGAACACCTTTGGGCTCTACCAGATACTGACTCAAGGTGTTCACAAAAAATCATATATCTAGCCTAGTATTCGTCAGATACATCAACGAACCAATAATCTATCTATATAGTGTAGCATCAATCAATTCTGATGAAGTATCAACCAAGAGCTTCAACTTTGTTTCCATGGGTGTGTTCATGGATTTACATTCCATCATGTCAAATCTCTTCAGTATTTCAACATCATACTTCCCTTGGTTAAGGAAGATCTTCTTTGGGCTCTACCAAACTTCAAGACCTAAGAAATAATGCATCAGGCCTAGGTCTTTCATCTCAAACTCTACAACAAGCTTCTTCTTACAATCTGTGATGAGATTTTCTTCTCTAGTCAGGAATAAATCATCCACATATAGTAGAAATATAACTAGTTCATCATTCATATCCTTGAAGTAAAGGTTATGATCAGATTTATTTTTGGTAAAGCCCAAGCTCGTAAGGAAACTATCAATTCTACCATACCAAGCTCTAGGAGCTTGCTTCAACTCATACAAATCTTTCTTCAACCTGTAGACATGAGTCTTTCTATCTTCAACTTCAAACCAAATTTTCACATAATATTGTACCAACTTGATACACTTGCTCAGCTGCAACTTAATATGCACAATCATGTACTATCTCTATGTGCTTTCTGCAATATATGTCTCACTGTCTGAGAGTATTTCCTCTACTCTCTCTGTAATTGTTCCTCTGGAATCAAAAATTTGCACGTGGAGATTCTATTTTTGAAGTTGAGAATGACTTTCTCTATTCTCACTGTATCTGTTGAACTCTGAGAGTAGATCCTCTATTCTATCATGGCAACAAATTCATCTGAGAGTGGCTCAATAACTGATATTGAAGGTATCTTTTCCTCTTTCATAGAGGTAACTCAATCTCAAATACAGGGACTTCCCACCCTGAATCTCATACTATATCAGAATCATTGTTGTTCTAGTTTTCTTCATGAATACTGGAACTATTTCTTCGATTACTCAAGTAAGTGTCTCGTCATAGTCTTCTCCCTCCTGCTAGGATAATCCTCTGGACACGAATGAGGCTTTGCACATCTCTATGTTGTTATCTGCAACATGATTGATCTGTTATATAAAACTTGAAAGTCACCACTGACTTCCTTTTTGGTCTCAAGGAAAAAATTGTATCTTAATCCTTCTCACTGGCTTCATTCTCTGTCACTGAAACAAGGGAATCTTCTCAGGAGATTTCATGTCTCCTAGAGGTCTTTGAAGCTACGGCCTAGTATTCTCAGCCCATGGCATTTGTCTGCTAGTCATGGAAGATGTCTCCTTTTCCCATCTGATCCTATCTGAGATCAGGCTCACTCTAAGTCTTGATTTCTTCTGAGTCTACAAAGACTTCATATTCTTTACATGATATATTTGGTGTTGTATACCAAGTCTTAGTATGAAAAGTTTTGTCAGACTTCAAACAAATTCTGCTTTCTGTCAAGGTGGATTCATTATCCATTCATCAAGTCTACTATGAGTTCTATTCCAATGTTAGGACAGATTTGGAGCCTTCTTCTCCTTACAATCAATCTCCATATGAGATACTCTGTATCTCAAAAATTAACTTCTTCTTCATCTTCTTTGGATATTCTTCTCCATGTCTCATTTAATATTTTGCCTCCTGTAACTGTCACTATATCTTCCTCAGGGTTATTACTTGTGACCTGCCTGGAACAAGAACAACAACAGAAAATAATACTACTCTTTTGATAATAATAAACAATAGTAAGAACAGTCATCACAATATCTCCTTTAGAGCTATCACTTGTGACTTGCCTGAAACAAGGGTCAAAAGTAAGAAATAAAGTACGAAATGAGAGAAAAACTCTTCTAATGTTGTGATCAATCATTCCTCCATGGTAAACTGGAACCAAAACAACAAGTTTATCCTAGAGGAGATGTTAGTTGTATCTGGTAAGTGATTACAATAAGCATTCATCTCAATAACGCTCACATGTTATCAAGTATAAAAACTTTTAAAGATTGTTTATCTCAACTATAGTGTTTACTTGTAATGAGGTATTTATCAAACTTGACATGTGCAAGTTTGAATCTTATCAACTTAATCAATCAAACCTAGAACCTGGAGTTTTGTCCTTAAGAATGAGTGTTGTTGTTTTTCTTCCTAGACTCCTTTGCTCCAGATGACAAGTATTATGTGCAACCTATCCATTGTACTGAGATAATATGCTTTCTTGATAGAAATATAAGTTTAGAGAATAAACTCTATAATCTCAACTTTAATCAATCTAATACCTTGACTTTAATTTTGACCAGTGGTTAGTATGATGGTAATAACTTCAACATACAACCTAGATGTTCATAATTTCATAACAAATAGATGCATATCAAAATAATCAAACCTGGGGTGCATTATTCCTCTGAATGTGTTGGATCTGAGATCCTTCTGGATCTATGACAAAAGATGCCTTCTCCTGCAAATACCCTTTAAAACTAATAGTATAAACATATGTAAGTACATACCTTTGATAATATTGGCAGGCAGTGGCACCATCCGGCAACAGTGGAAACAAATAAAAAACCTTTAAAACTTCAAAGGTGTTGCAACTGATACTGCAACTTGGGGTTTTATGATGAAACCCTATTTTTTTAAACTTCAAATTTTTGAATTTTGATCCAGGGAATAAAAGCGTTGGGTTGAGGCGAGTTTGATGGAGCTCACTATTCAAAAAATTCCAAGTTTTACCCCATGAAACTTGACTTGCGCAAATTTGGACTGGTAATTCAAAACTCTACATCCTCAGTCCCTCCCTTCCTTCTTCATCGCTTCCTTCATTCTCTCTTGTTGTTATATTATCCTATTGTCATCCCTTGGTTCCCCTATGTGTGTGAAGCCCCTCAGTAGTCGGATTCCATTGTCATCACACACTTTCCACAAAACACCATCTTTATCCACGTACCCAACGATTGCATGAACCTTCCACGTGGACCTTTGAAGAAGTCCTTTTCTGCAATATTGTATGACTGGATACAATCTACTGTGAACTTTGTAATATATCCTCTTAATATGCTATCCAACTAGAAATCAACTACGTGAGAAGTGTTATTACTTACACAATTCAATTGTCTTACCAACTCAAGAGTCCAATTCCTCGATTCTGCGTCTCAGTACCTTCCAATATTCTCCATTAATATTTCTAACCACTCCGTTAGAATAATTGGAAAATCACCAAAGAAAATTTCATGCAACTCTGTGAATACATAACTTTGCATCCACTGTTTGTTACTCATCCTAGGGTTTCTACTCTCTTTTCAAGAAAAATATCATTCCTTCCTTTCTAACCATTCTGAAATTTCCTTCTTAGTCGACCTCCAAAACATTCCCTTAATCACAGAATCTAGGTCTCGGTTCAAGTTATCGTTGACCAATAAAACCCTTCAAACACCAACCCTTTCAGTATCATCTGCATGTGCAGATGAAGTCTCACCCGAGGTATCTATTGGGATTGCAGGAACGAGGTTTTTGTAGCAGTGAGGGAATGGGAGGTGATTATTTTATTTATTCTTAATTATTTTTTCTGTGCACATTATTCTGCAAGTGCTCTTCTTCAGTTACTTAGTGAATCTCATGTTCATATTACCATTATATTCCAGATTACAACATAAACTCATTACTGTAAAAATCATAACTATTGCACCATGATTACACATAAGACAAATCTACTCTAATATGCATCCAAACAGATTCCATAAACAATCACACAAAAGACATTCAACACAACATTTAACGTGGTTCACCCAACTCTGGGCTATGCCCATGATGTCTAGATTCTTTATTATGTGTTTAGTAATTGATTTAGGCTCGCACATTGTGCCTACAAAGATACATCATGGTTATCCTCTCCTTCTCCTAGCCTAGTCGCTCTGCAATGCAATCCTTTCTCTCTCTTTGCATCATCTCCTTAGTATCGCTTGAGAAGAACTCCCATACTCAGAAGAATATAACATAACCTACTAGAACTCATCCAAAAGGGGACCCTATTATCCCAATCCATTACATGTTTATACATGATTTCTAGGGCTTGAAACCCTACTTTGCTCATCCCCAAAACCCTATTACAATATATGATAACTTCAAGTTAACTTGTTGTTCGTATTGGTTGTGGAGCCTAATTATCTTCCTGATTCATAGGTCTTTCTTTTTAGCTATGTTTATACCCCATGAATATTGTACACTCCTCCATGCGGGGGAGTTGCAGGGGGGCTTTCCCCCCCTGCAAGGTTCAGGAAGCTCATCCCCCCAGCTGGGGGGTTCGGGGGTGAATCCCCCAAAAGCAAATTGCCCTGTAAATGTATATTGTAATTTCATAGTAAATATGGACCCTTCATTATAAGGTCACAGATCTGACAGTAGAAGTTATGTTAGGGTTTTTTTCCCTAGAAGGAAACACTCTTTTATGAGGAAATTGTATTGTGGTTGTGTATCATTGTGAATATTGTATTCTAAGAGAGGAGACTGTGAGAGAAAGAAGATGAAGTTACAACAGGTGTGTTGTAGGTTGTATCCCTTCATTTGTTGGATAATAAAAAGGAATGACCTAACAATTTCTTTGGTGGACGTGGCCCACACTGGGAGAACCATGTATATATGTGTCTATATTGTATTGTGTATCTTTTGTGTTTTATTTCTGCATTTGTTTTTATTTTATTGCTCCTTGATCCTATTAATCCAACAGTTCAGACTGCTTTCACCTGCTTTTTCATTTGCATGTTGCTTTTGCACTCTGACTGTTGTTCCTCCTTGTTTTGTGCGTCTGTCTATCTTTATAACGTCAGGTTGTCATCCTTTCTTTTCACCTACTTTCATCTCCACCTTTATTCTTTGCTTTATTCCTATGTTTTATTCCTCTTTCTACGCACTGTCCTCCTGAATGCGCCTCAACTGTGCACTCCCTAGTCTTCCTTCTTCTTTTGCGCACTTCTTCTGCATTTAGTATTTTTATGTATATTCTTTTCAAAATTCATGTCCAACGGATATATTTTAATGAGGTTAAGAGTTTCAGGGTCGACCAGATTGGACATCAAGACTAGGGATTCCAAAACAATACTTTTAGTAAATAAATGAATGACATCAAAACTAACCATCAACAAGAGAGAAACTCCAATTTTGATTTTAAAAAATCATTAAAATAAAAGCTAGTAAGGGTCCTAGGAATTAAAACCAAGTTTCTTGTAAAAAAATGAAATACTTATTAAAGTCACACTCATGAAACAAAAACCTACATTTCAACTTTAAAAAGAACTCATAATGACCCAAGGATTAGCTCAAGTGGTTTTGAGCCATACATGAAGCTATCCCCAACGGAAGAGGCCATGGGTTCAAATATATTGTTCCCCCTTAGGGTCAGACCCCGTAATGAGGGTCGAAAATTTAAAAGTAAGGTGTCTAGGTAGGGTATAAATTTGATGGGCACTCTTGTCCATCAAGTAATTTCTTTATGACGAGTTTATTTTTAAAATTGTCCTTCATATGACGTGTCATATTTATTTTTTCCCGTCATTTAAATATTGTGTATTATATGTGTTTTTGTTGTTTCTATTATAATGACAATTGTTTAATACCTTTGTACATACTACATGGACATGCCCAACAGTAGAAAGGTAATATGGTCAATGGTCACAACAATCAAGAATCGATATGAAGGTAATCTAGTCAATGGTCACAACAATCAAGAATCAAACGGGGTGGCTAGATTTAAAAGCATTAGCATAGGCTCTCTACTATATTCACCACGACTGTCTAATTTATGTGTGTTGAATCTCCTAGAGTAGATCATGTTCTTTGTGGTAATATCCTCCTAATTGTTTCAAAAGACAAGCCCTCTTGTCTCACCCTTTAATGATGCCTTGTTTTACCTTGAGACTTCCATATCCTCTACTTCCAACACTAAAGAAACTACATAAAAACTCTCAAAATCAAACAAAAAATTTATATTTGACCCTGATAAACAAGAAAAGTCAGTTCTATTGTTTCTATTGGACAACAAAAAGACCCTTCAATTTGAGTACTCTTTCCCCATAGGTTAGCATTTTACATAGCATGTTCATGGCCCATGGGTGTGGGCATACCATGTGAGTGTCAACCTTCAGGTTTTAGGGTTCAATATGCACAACGCTAGATTGTAGTTTGCATGATGTGGCTCTCAACCCTCTTGCTTTAGCACGCATGGTGCAGGATTGCAATTTGCATGATGTGAGTCGCTATGGAGATGGGATTTTTCTAGAATGCCCAAAGACCCATTGTGGGAACAATTTTTGTGTATCTCATAGTTTCGTCTTGGAGTCTCAACATTGTGGGTGTTATCTGTATTTATCTTGCTTATCTTAGAGTCTCATCTCAAAGAGTCAAAGTCTTAACCAATTAGATAGTTGGTTTCTTTTATTTTCTATATTTCTATTTGGAAATGCTTATAGTTTCTTATGTGAGTTGTTGGAGTCATAAAAATAAATATGACATATATATCTTAAAAATACATATAGAAAAATTAATACATGTAAAATTTTAACCCACTCATCACAATTAGACTATTTTAAAAAACAAGTGTTGCATGGCAGCAGAGTCCCTGCCAGGTTGGGATGGGAGTAAATGTGAGGTAGTAGAGACACGTGGGTAGAAAGTTGAAGTAGATGTGGTTTGCATGCAGAACATAGTAAAGTAAATATATAGTTTTATACATATGAAATATGCATTTTTAGACATACGAAATATGTACTTGTTTAAAGTATATATTTAGATTTATACATACGATATTTGTACTTTTATAAAGTATGGGGATGAGATTTTATAGAGCATGCACGGATCTCTCATTGCATACTTAGCCAGTTTTTGGATCATGGGTTCTCGGGGTGGTGGGTTTAAAGTTGGGCCTCTTATGTTCTATGGCCTACAAATAGCACTGACAGCTCCGCGATATACAAAATGACAGACGGAGTGGCGGACTATAGAAATTTATCAGAAATTAATAATGTCAGTTATACAATAGAATAGTAATAAGGTTTGTTACATAGGTTCATGGAGAAAAACACCAAAAAATTAGCATTGTCGAACTATTTTGCTTTAAAACTAAGGCTCTTCTTGGACAAAAAAGATATAGCATTGTCGAATTGGTTTTATTTGCACACGTTTTACAGAGCATGGATGGAGCGGTCATTCCATACTTAGCTAGTTTTTGGATCGTGGGTTCTCGGGCTGTCAGTTTCAAAAATGGGCCTCTATTGTTCCGTCCCCTATACAAATTGACACGTGGGCTTGTGAACTATACAAACTTATTATAAAATAAATAATGTCTGTTACATATCTCTGGAAATTACATCAACATTTAAAACATCAACGTCGTTGAAGACCAAAACATTAGCATACAATAGGAATTTTGCACCCAACAATTCCGTCATATACATGAGACAGTAATTTATAGAAGATTATAACATTGTACGAAGATTTATCGTAATTTGTATAATGATATAAAACTTCATACATTTTGTACTGAGCAATTACGGAGTTGCGGGTTGGTGGAGTCCTGGGTTCACACTTTTCATGTCGAGTGTGTTATGTGATATACATTTTGCATCAAAGACTTCCATCATATACATTTTGCAGCGAACAATTCCGTGATATACATGACACAGATCAATTTATAGAATATTATAACGTTGTATGGAGATTTAAAGTAATTTATATAATGCTATAACATGTCTTAGTTAATGAATAGTAGAAGCAATTTTTAAAATTTTATTCAATATTTTTTTTATAAGTAAGATTGTATAAAAGTTTGTGAAAACGAAGGAGTACAAATAATTTCCATGGTTTCAAGCTGTAAATACTAAGTTGCCCTGAGAGAAAACCAGCTCAGCCAGCCAAATCACTTCATAACTTAAGTGTAGATTGTCACTGATGCAAAAAGAGTTCAAAATTATGGCTCGTAAGGGTGGGCGCTAGAACTGTGGAAAGTGTAGATAACGTAATTATAATAACCATAGAAAAATACATGAAAGGTCGGCATGCACATGAAAAAACAACATAGATCACTGGTATGGGTTGTAGTGAGGTGATGTGGCCATGCAAAAGGCACGAAATGTTGTGTCCCCAAGAGGAGGCGGCTCCTCCCGGAATGGTGTGTGGTCCAATTGCATAGCATTCTCCGTCTCTGGTGGCAGGTGCTCTTCCTTCTGGACGTCCTCCGAGCGTGATGGAAGCCTCTGGTCCTCACATTCTGTCTCTGCGTGGACCAAATTTTCCAATGGAAACACTGGTGTCGAGGTTGTTGTTGCTTGGGATGTTGTTGATTGGGCTGCCTCTAGTGCAAGGAGATGAGCACCTTGTAACACGGAGAGAAACTGCAAGAGTTGAGAGGCTTTGTCGTCCAGGGTCTGTAGGCAGAACTGGAGGTCGTCCATGTCCTTACATAGGTCGAATACCAAGATCTACATCAGTGCAAGGCCTGTTTTCCACTCGCATTTTGGGTCAGCGTTGGAACCCACTCGAGATTGGGGTTGTCGTTGCGAATTTTGACTGGCTTCTGGACCATCCATCTGAAATTGGGTGTCGTGAAGCTGGTCCTGAAGCGACTGGGTGGCCGAAGAGTTGGGAGGGGACAAATGGCCTGGGTGTGAAACATATGTTGAATTGGCTAAAGGTCATGGGTTGTTGTTCAGTGAGGTCCCTGAGCAGTCCATCTCCTCCATTTTGTTGGCAAGGGACGCAGGAAGGGGCAAGAGAGATGCGAGAATTTGAGTCGACTCCACTAGGGAGGAGTACGAGGTGGCCGAAGAGGAGGAGGATAATAGGGAGGGAGAAGGTGGGGGACGCAGGACTAGACGAGGTCGGTTTGGCTAGCAGGTTGGTCGGCCTTTGGACTTCCTTCATAGTCGAGGC
>SNQJ01S0121556.1:6035-18739 GCA_010110895.2 Picea sitchensis | reverse complement strand
ACACATAAAAGTAGGAGGAAAACTAGCCTTCCCGAATTAGAGCATAGACGGAACCCTCATTCCATACTTAGCCAGTTTTTGGATCGCGAGTTCTCGAGCTGGGGACCTAAAAAGAGGGTTTATGTTGTTCCATGACCTTCAAATAGCACCGAGATTTTTGTGATGTACAAATTGATAATGGGACCTGCGGACTATTTGAATTTCAAGGGGCTCGTGTCCCAAAAATTTAACATTCGGGAATTACTTTTCTTTACATAGGTTTTACACACGGTGGTGGACAAATGTACAAAAAATATAGTACCAATGTCTGTTACATAGGGTGTGGACAGGAGGACCAAATAAATAGCATTCCCAAATTGGTTTTCTTTAAAACAGGGGCTCGTGGATACAAGAAATTGGAATGTATCAAACTATAGGTTCCTGGAGAGCATAAATTGTACATAGCAAAAACGTAATTTTTTAAAGTAGATATTTACTTTTATACATAAGAAATATGTACTTTTATAGAACATGTATGGATCCCTCATTATATATAGTGCGACGGAGCCCAAATTACATACTTAGGCAGTTTTTGGAGCGCGAGTTGTCGAGCTGGCAGACTGAAAATTGGAAAAACATGAAACATGTTACATATTCCTGGAAATTTAAAGAAACATATATATGTGTGAAATATGATATGTAGAATTTGAGTGAGTGATTTATGTCATACTTTATTTTGAAAAAGAAAAAAAAGAGAATAGAGATAAAATAAACAGAATGACTTCACATTCAGCATAGCTGAAGATAAAAAATCCAGAAAGACATAAATATATAAGGAGACAAAAGAATAGTTTTATTTGGAATATATGAAAAAAATAATAGTTTGTTACATGTCCCTAGAAATGTAAATATGTTTATCATATAGACTGGGATTGGGGCTCTTG
The DNA here is from genome assembly GCA_010110895.2 of Picea sitchensis. Classification (NCBI taxonomy): domain Eukaryota; kingdom Viridiplantae; phylum Streptophyta; class Pinopsida; order Pinales; family Pinaceae; genus Picea; species Picea sitchensis. Next base: position 17,816 of record SNQJ01S0121556.1, on the reverse strand, counting down.
CGGACCATAACAGAAATATGTACAAGAAATAGGAGTGTGGAAATAAGTTGGACATGCTATAATGTAATACCTGAAAAGTAGAAATGGGAAGATCAGTTTTTGCCTATAGATTTCTACTCAGAAAATGAATAACTAGATTGATAAAGAAAGGACTATCACTATACACTTATAGGGATGGTACATATAAGTAATTTTTGTGTTTGGTTGGTCATGCCTTTCCCTGCTAGTTTTTGTGGGCAGCCCACTTCAATAACTGGATTGATACACATAGGATTTATGCATTTGCCTATTGGATTTTGTGGCTGATCCACTTCAAGTTCTCTTCAATATAGCTTCTCAAGGGGGCGACGTTGATTTCATTGCGGATTCGAATGTTGAAAACTTCATTTTCTAATTCGCTTAGATCAATTGAAAGTTTACACAGACCTTCATGAATGTCTCCATTCTGTATCGAATACCCAACTAGTCAATTTTCCACCTATTCTTCATGATATTCAACAATTCTGTAAAAATTGTCTAAAGACAAGGCCTTCAAATTATCAACTTGTTGATCAAAAGCTTGCTTGGTTAACGTCAGTGAGTTGAGGATTAAGCTGGGGTCCTGGAAGTCGTTTGTCTTTCTTGCTAAGTCTATTTTGGTGAGCTTTGTGAATAATGTTTCTTTCTTTGATATTGCTTGCTCACACGATTGCACGATTAGGTACAAGTTCTTCACTTTCTGTTTCCAGCATGCTTCTAATTGAGTGAGCCTTTTTTGGATGGGAGATCATGTTGTCTTCTTCTCGTCTCTGGCATGTTGTTGACATGAAAGGCGAAAGGGATGACCAAGTGCACATAGAAAGTTTCTTCATTATTTAAATCCATCTGCAGAAGTAGGAGCAAGTTATGTGCCCTGCTCCGCAGGGAATCCATATTCTGTGATGTTTCCCAGGCCTTGGCAATCAGTTCTATTCTTTTGTTGATATTTTTGTCCACATATCCTCTACAGGATGCGAGGAAGTTGGAGGACCCTTTTAGATTTGTTGTAGGGGTGCACGTAGTCGCATGCGTGGCTATTTCCAAGGAACTGCCAAGCAATGGAATAGGAAACAAAGCTTCCTCTAATTCTTTAATCTGGTTCTTTAGTCTGGCATTTTCAGCTTCAATGACTCCAACGGAATCATGAAGAGAATCTTCGGTTGCCCTGTGAAGTTCAGATATTTTGGATGCGTGCATATTGGCAAGGTCAAGTTATGAACGATGTTTTCTTTTCTTATTTTTTACATCTCTTTTTTCAATGATTAATTTTTTTGATTCGGTTTCAAAAACAACGCTCTGGAATACGAAGGATTCATCTTCGTAAAAAAATTCGGTACCAACCATGTCCATTGAGAAGGCATGCTGAATTATGTGTGCGGGTTGATCAAGGTTGCAAAATATGCTTTCTAGATCAATGTCAAGATCCATGTTTTGACGGTAAATTTTGGGCTGCTCCACCTCCCCTACAATTCTTTCTTCGTTCTTCTACACGGGAAGCTCTTGAGGAAGATGTTCACTGTATCTCTAAAACATTGTTGTGGAGTTGTTGGAAGTAGTTTATCAAAAGGTTGGCTGGCTCCAGACATTGCTTGAAATGAAGAAATGGAGGGGACAATATAACCCCCTGCAAACATTGCTTCAATGTGTGCGAATGGAAAATCTCCTCATTAATGACAATATCTATGCATGTTGTATGGTGACCTATTAGAAGTAAAGCATAGTTATTGCAAACTTATAAGTGTGAAGGTGAGGGTTACGACGAAGAACATTTAAGGATTGGAGGTTTCGTGAACGAACCAAGCTGGCGGCGTGCGAATGACATTGCATGGTATTTGAAATTAAGATTGGGAAGCGATTGGAGGTTTCGTGAAGGAAGCAAGTTGGTGGCGTGTGAATGACATTCCATGGAATTTGAAATTAAAAGTGGGATGGAAGAAGAAAATGCTTCGCAAAAATTGCATTAATGGAAAAACTTCTCAAGCCTTGCACGCATCAATGACAACTTAGACGGTAGTTGCACGATGGCCTGTTAGCATTAAATATTTAGAAAGAAGACATATATACACACACACACATATATATAAACAATATTTTTTATTATGCACACATGCGAAGGTAACGGCCACGGGGAAGAGCAAGCAAGGAAGGAATGGCCAAGTCTGAAAGTGCATGGTTCAAGATCACAGGTTCTCAGGCGGGCGGGTTCAAAAGAAGGCCTCTATTGTTCGGTGTTCTACAAGTAGCAAAGAAAGTTCCGCGATATACAAATTGAGAAGTGGACTTGTGGGTTGGTCGAGATTCGATAGACCATCTACAGTTTTTGGATTGCGGGTTCTCGGGCTAGCGGGGTAAAAAATGATGCTCTATTGCTCGATGCCTTGCAAATATCTTATGATAATAAATTGAGAAGTGGATTTGTGAGGTGACTGGCTCAACATTCTACTCCAGGGATGGTGGGCTCCCACAAATGAGCAATACATATTTGCGGGCTGTACATTGGGCCGATTTCCGCCATATAGAAATTGGGTTCTCGGGCTGGGGGGTTCAAAATTGCCTAAGAAAAGCAAAGGGCTCCGTCCGACTCCCACTGCACATTTCATAATTCATGTGCAACACCAAGTTTGTGATTACCAGATCAGTGTGTGTAGAAACGAGGCAAAAGTAAATATGTGCCTTTATAAAGTATGGACATGAGATTTTATAGATCGTGTACCGATATCACATTCCATACTTGTGGGTTCTTGGACGGGAGGGGTCAAAAAATAGGCCTTTATTGTTCCGTGTTTTACAAATAGCACATACAGTTCCGCGATATACAAATTGACAAGCGGACTTGCCGGGTGGCTGAGAATTTATAGAGCATGTACAGTTTGTGCATCGCGCGTTGTCAGGTTGGCGGGGTTAGAAACGGGCCTCTATTGTTCAGTGCCCTACAAATTGCTTATGATGCACAAATCCCTTATTCCATACTTAGCCACTTATTTGGATCGCGCACTTGTGAGCTGCACACTGTGTCTCTAATGTTCTGTGTCCTGCAAATAAAAATTATAGTTGGGCAATATACATATTGACAAATGGACTTGCGAGCTGGTTGTCTCAAGATTGCAGTTCTGTTGGATGGCGGGCGTGCAGCGTAGCGGCTTCTCGGTGCAAGAAAAAGAAGAAAAAAAAAAAAGCATACCTGCAAACACGTTTGACAAATTCAGAGAAAGTAAAGGAAATATTGTTTACTATGGAACACGGGCAGAAAAAGAATGCACCTTTGCATTGATTTGTGTACATCTCTGGGTAGGAGTTCTTTGCGCCTTCTAGTTTTCCTTTATGTTTCTATCAACAAAAGTACAAAACAAAAGGGATATGAACATAAGCTCAAATGTTAAGAAAAAGACAACTACTATGTACATATACAAAAAAAAAATTGAATAAGATGAATAGAGTCACAAATAGTTTTTTTGAGGATGTACCTTATTTTTTCTTTTTTTGCACAATGTATATTTTATAATTAAAGTAGAAGACCATCTGTATGCTCACCAGGATGCTATGTGTAGAAATCAGATACAGATATGCTTTGAAACATAGAAATATGAGTTTGCAATAAGTTTGATGTATATGTCATAATTCAAGTGCAATGCCAATTGTATCGTGATCATACCAATATGTGTCTAAGACAAACATATTGTATTGAGAAATGGGCACATTGGACCAGACATGGTCAATAAGTGCGTTTTGCAGATGGGTTGTGTTGTTCAGAAGAAAGCGCAGACTGTATTTGCACATGTAGTTTTGCAATTCTTTTGTTCTGCCAGTATTTTGTAGCATCTCAATATTGAAGTCTCCTAGAAGTACAATGGATCCGTTCAGATGGAAATGGTCCAATGCATTGGAAATAACATTTACTATGTTGGAGAATGTTGCATGGGGAGAAGCGTACAGATTTAGTATTGCAACTTTTGTTCCATGGGAAAAAAATTTGGCAAGCACCAGTTCAACATTCTTTTCTTCGATATGTATGTGGTCCAAAATTGGTACATGTTTTTTCACCAGTATCATCACCCCATGTGTAATGTAACTAATGTAACTTGATATGCAATTGTGATTTGGGAATTGTTTGTTCTGCATGCATAATGCCATGTGTGTTTCCTACAAACACAAAATATCGGATTGCATTAAATCATAGTCATTCAATATATCATCCATGTGTGCATTTAAGTTGCGTGTGTTAAGAGAGAGAATTGATACAGATGAATTTGTTTGTATGGATTGGTAATCATAATGCAGTTGCCATTTTGCGATGGTCCTGAGTCGTTCCATCTCAATATCAACTTTTCGTTTCACTTTGAAGTTATATTTTGTCAGAGGACTTAGTAAATACAAAGAGTCTATGCTTCTAACACAGGACAATGCTATGTATACAAGTCCCTGTATCTGAATTCTAGCAGGCTAAAATGCAACATTATCAAGTGTTAGTCCTTGTGATCTGTGGACTGTATGTGCACATGCAAGTTTAATCAGAAACTATTTGCGAATCTTCATTCGACCTGTCTTTGCTGATGTAGATATTGGATTTGATATTCACAAAATAGGAGTCCAATCGCTTGCAGTGTTTGAATTATATAGATAAGACAACTTTCTTGCTTGTCACTTCCCTATATGCGGTTCATGGAACTTAATCCAAAGAACATCTATTGTTTTTGTCTTTGTATAGCCTTTCAATATTCCATCTGCACCATTCACCAAGTGATCCTGTGAATCATAGTTACAGGCATATATTTCAACTAGCATTTCTAATTTCAGTGCAAGGTGCAAAGGTAAAGTGACTGAATGTTCATGACGTGGGACATTTCCATGGTTGTCTTCTTCCAAGTCAATCGAATTGATGATGATATCATCGCCAGACATGAGCGACAACAAGTGGCTATTATGCTTTGCAACATCCTTGTTTCTGTAGAACAGGTAAGGGAACGTTGGATCTGTTGGTGCAGGTCGTAAGGACCTCAAATTGATATAGGTCAAGTCATCATATGTTTGGTTGTTTGTGCGCATTCTATTCAGAATTGCAATGAATGTTTCATCTGTTTGGCGCATTGTAGTATGCAACTCAAAGCATTTAATATTGTCTCTCCAGAAGTCATGGGTCATTGTTTCCATGTTAACGATAGGTTGTTCAAATATCAAAGAATATTGGATGAGTTGTGCCTGGTAAGGATCGCCACAGAAGATCATGTCAATGTTTCCAAAGTATTTGGTCTACACATGTTTTATGCTTCTTAGATGACTGTCAATGGAATACAAGAACCGACTGCCAATCAAAGATGCTTCATATATAAAGACAAGTTGGAGTTCCTCGTAAAGCTTAGATAATGTATCCAACATTTCCTTTCTAAGTGGAAGAAACTGTGACTTGTTAAAAGGCATTAAAAATGCAGAGTGGATTGTTGTTCCACCAACATTGTATGCAACTTTTCTTGTGTATGCAACTATTAGGCCCTTTGGTTTCATAGGATTAGAGCAATTGTTTGAATCATAGATTCGTATAAGCATTTGGAACAATGCTTTAGCTGTGAATGTCTTGCATGTTCCTGCTCCGCCTGTAAGGAACACGTGCACAATATTGTTCATGTTCAACCGTTTTTTAAGGGAAATGTCCTTTACAATTATTTGTTGTTCTCGATTCAACAGACGTCTTATTCTGTGGTATTCATTATTTTCAATTAGGAAATGATGTTTTGTAACTTGAAAACCAAGGTTGATACGTTTTTCACTTTCAGCCGCTGGAGGACGAGGAAAATCTGCTTGTAAGTCATAGGACTCGGAAGGAGTTCTGGTTGTTTTTGGGTTTTTGAATGTCTCATCATGATCGCCAGGGTTTTCTAGGTCATTAAGTGCAACTTCTAGATCGCCCCATGTTGGATTAACATTGTAGGTAAATCTAGCTTCATTGATATGCACTATAGTCTCAAAGGCAACATACGTAGCCTCCCATGTAGAGAAGTTATGTATTAATGTCTCTTCATTTTCATGGAACGGAACGTACAACAACAGTTTTTCTCTACAATAGTTTTCATAGTCACAATGTTGATTGTATTTGACAAACCGTATAACAGAGGGTTTTTTTCTTTTTGATATGGGTGTAACATTTTTTTTGTAATGCGATACAAATTTTGCTAAGTAGATATGCCTAATAGGAGATGGACGTTGGATGTAATAATCAATAGTAGAGAGACATATGATGTCCTATGAATTGTCAGGTTCTTGTTGCAGCAAAACCGGTGGTTTAAGCATAAATGTGTGATTTTCAAGTGGAGATGTGTTTATGAAGACAAATTTTCTTGAACTACAAGTGAGGGGCAAAGAAAGGGCAATGTGAACTGCTTGTTGAGTAGACATTTGTTGAAGATTAAGCAATGCATTGCCAAGGGTGTGTATCATTTGTATGGCATCAATATGACTTCTTTCATGTTCTTTGCATATTTTTCTGAATGCAGATGTCATAGATTTGCCAATCTTCATCATATACGAGGTGCAGTAGGATGTTGCAGCATTTGCATTCAACACGTACTGTGTATCTGTATTTTATTTCCACATAACTGGCATGTCCTTGGAGAAACTATTGTTCCAAATATGGGAGAGTTTTCGTTTAAGGAAAAGTGTTGGTTTCCTAAGCGTTATTTGTAGGGCTTGGATGTACTCATCTTCTGATAGATTTACCTATGTCAAGAAGGCATCAAAGCTCATCATTTCGTCAAATCCTCCTTGTTCTAGAAATGCGAACAAGGATTTAGATTTATCAACAACAACACTGACCTCTAAACTAACTGGCTCTATGATTCTTGTAGCTCTCATTGGCGGAACGGAAAAGTTGTATCTGCAATGCGATCTTTTTCGTTTTCTACAACTTCTTGTATGGTAATGTCTATGGAATTTTGCAAGGTCTGGTTCCAAATGATTTTTATTGCATGTTATGTATTTATCCACAAATTGTTCGATCTCTGAATTGTTATCAACTCCATAGACCGGTGCACCCTCTATCCACAACAGTGTGTGGTCATGCTCATTTCCCCTATTCTAGAATTCAGTCACAAAAAAGTAGTCTGATATTTTTTCGAAAAACGTTTCATCATGGCATATCAATTGTCTCAAAGCATTTATTCTATGTCTATAGTATCGAGTACATGTCACCAGGTCTTTTCTTATGAGTTAGTCAATGTCGTTATTTTCCAGTGTATCGTTTTTTTTTATGTTTTTTTTTACTATGCAGGTCAAAAACGACAGCCACCAATGGATCCCAACAATGCTCTGCGCTTGTAAATGTGATGAAAAATGTTGGCGGCCCCAATTGTCGGATTATTACAAAAACAAAAAATTGTTTTGTTGCAAATAGTCAGGAGATGTGTGGATGTTCTTGAAATCTATGTATCCAATATCAGATTTCAGATTTTTTTCTAGGTTTACTTTGTACTTCACATCCTTGGCCAACAACTTTCTTCCTTGTAACTGGCCTTTTATTATTCGGACCCACATGCAGGACAAAACTTGCTCTAATATTATGCACATTGTTTTGAAAAAAAAAATTGTTATGTGATAGGAGAAGTAACTTCTTGACTATAGTAGCTCCCATCGGACTATTTTATGATAACCGAATCATTATGTAATATCAGTGCCACGTGGATCTTCATAGAACAGTGTTGGAAAATTCATTTCCTCAGCTAATTTGTCCTTGAATATTCCAAGTGGACGTTGCCCCTCACCAGGTGTGATTTTGACAATTTTGTCTTGCAAGTCACGAATGCACTTTGAATCAGTGAATCCATGGACCAATGTTTCAGTAGGTGTTTAATTCTCCGATTCATCACTTGTATCAGAATCACCAGGATTTTCGAGAGTCTCTGTAGAGTTGCCATGATCTTCTGCGAAAACACTGTTCCAGGTGGCATTTATATAAAAGTTCTTTGCTTTGTACAGGGCCCCGAAACATAATTCCTTTAATTCTTTCATAACAACATGCACACACACTTTTCTTGTCTGATACACATTTTTGTATTGCAAGCGTTTTTTCAGTGCCATAGCGATTGTAATTGTATTGTTAATGAATTGTGGCAACGCTTTTTGCACAACATCTAGCTGAACAGGCACATTAATAATTGATCCTGTTAAGCCCATCTGGGGTTGCTTATAGCCCCAAGGTTTGATTTGAGAAAATTCAATTCGTAAAGAGACAAGTCTCTCCTCAAGTTTCATAAGTTCACTTACATCTGCTAGTGGTCTATTACATCTTATTCGGTCAGGGGTTGCAAACTGTGGCAGTTTTCCATTTTCAAGCGATCGTTTGCATGGAAGACAAACTTTCTCACTGGAAAATGGTTTATCATGGGCTGTCAAGCGAAGGCATTCTGCTTGCAAATCAGGCATGAAAGACTTACTGTTTTTTGAAAAATTCAATTGTTCACAAATTGCACATGCAATGGAAGGAGTGTCTTTCATTTGTTTCATGTAGGTCTGTCTTGCATTTTTTTTCGTAGGGGAGTATGGGTAGAAACTGTTTCTTGTTTTTCATGTACACCACAAACTGCCATAGTTTCATGACCATTCTGGGATATGCAATCGCATATGTTTATGTTCTGTTCTACATGAACAAATTTCTTTACATTGTCATATGTGATTTTCTCTCTAAAAGGAAGTGTAGCAATGTATTTTTTTCTCTCGCGCATGACCTTTTTCAAGTTGTGGTAACTTACTCTACGTTTCTTGCCCAAGGGCGGGATGACCTGGTGGCAATTGGGATGAATTTCACTCTCATCTAGTTTCTCATAAACTATCTTACGTTTTTTGTTCAAGGCCTCTATTTGCTTATCATAAGTCAGACGAATTTGACGAATAATGTTTTTCAAATTATGGTAACTTACTCTATGTTTTTTGATTAAGCCCTCTATGGCCTCATCACAACTAAAATGAATTCTACGCATGTTTTTTTTGTTCAAGCCATGTTTGCCCATATTGCAACCGGGAGGACTCTCGTTTTCACTAAAAAACATTCCACGCGTATGCAAATTCAATGTTGTGTGGGTGGCATGCACACTCAACCCTGAACTACCGATATCTCCAAGCAAAGGTTCATAATGGATATGAGTTGTATCTGTTTTCAACAATAGGATGTGAATTGTTCGATCATAATTTGAATCGGTACCCCAGGAATGGACAGTGCCAGCTGGCAAGGCCGACCAAACCTGGATCTTCACCCTGAATACCATAGACAACCATTGCAAACAGAATCTGCAACCCTCCATATTCCCTTCTTCATATGGAAGCGTCATGTTCACAAGGTATTCCTACCAACTTCCAACTGTCGGCATATTTTCCACGAGATATGGGAAAAGGTGTTGATGCAAGCACCTAAAAGCTTGTTCGATGCCGCCTATAATCACATTACAGAAGGACTGTACAGTGTAAAGACGCAATGAATGAAGATCGAACTCGACTACTACCAAACAACAAATTGCATTAAACGGACTATCTCCACAGGTAGACACAACATTTGTTGCCAACTGTAAACCATAACAATCTATGCCATCCAAAATTTGTTTCAATTGCGATTGAAGGTCTTTGCAAATAACGGACAAGTAGATATGAGGACCTTCTATATTGCATATGGACATTTTTCTGTACAACAGTGGTTCATAATGGCCACTAAGGGCATCAACATCATGGAACAAGATGCAATATGGATTGTCAGATGCAATTTTGTTGAATAGCAGATATCTTGTTTTTCTTGTCAATGACCATATGCCAACTGATATATTCATCCAGCTAGACAACGACCGAATACAAAATGTATCTCCCCAAAGTCCCCTCTGATGTGTAGGCAGAACTGGAAATGAAGACAACCACATCTTTGAAAAATACGTAGCCACATCATGTATTCCATGCAACTGCCGAAGAAAATCATATTCCAGTTCGTATTCATAGGATTGCAAAGCCTCATCATTGCCATTTTTAAAACAGGCCAAGAAATAATCTATCAATCCATTGCACAGATCGGTCGATGAATACCGGAAATGCAATAGAACCTGGAATGTATCGAAAAGGCAATCCCCAACAGTATACGAGAATGCATCCAATCTAAAAAGGCCATTCCTATGCAAAACCATGTCAATGTTGTCATGTACAATGGACTGTGTATCTTTTTCATACGACTCAATATCTATTACCTCTTTCATCTTTTCAACTGTCATTTTGAAACTGTTTGCTAGATACTTTCAGTTTCTATCAAAACAGAAAAAAACACAGGCAAAAAATAAAAACTAGCAAAATAAAAAAGAAAAGCAAAATAGCGCACCAATCCTCGTATGTATCTTTACACCTTCTTCTTCTCAAATTGAATCCCCCCTAGTTCCCATAGAAGATGAGAAGAAAATAGACCAACACTGGAAACTAAACCAAACAGAAGAAAGACCGCAAAAAAATAAAACCATAACTTAACTCGGCAGAAAGAAAACGGGCAAACACAGTTTTCCGGCCCATAGAGTAGAAGCATACACTGCGTCTACACCCTGCCCGATGGTTCCCTCTTCTGATAGCTCCCAACTACTTTCTGTAAAGCCCTCTGCATTGCAATTTTCGGAAAAACTATGGACGCAACATCCTCCATATGAAGACGCATTGTTTCCAGGAACAAAAACTAAGAGCACAGACAAAAATGGTCTGGAACAGAATATTGAAAATCCGCAAGAACGGGGAAACTTACCCGTCACCAAAGGATGAGAAGACCTCAGCACCAAAAAAAATGCAAACCGCAACAACAGGTCCAACATCTTGCAAAGTTGAAGAACAACAAACCAGTGAACAACCACGAAGAGATTGAACTGCAAGTGCAGGACCTCAACTTTGGAAAGTTGAATCAAACGAGAACCAGAATCATGGAACGAAACAACGAACAAGGATGGAGCACAAGAGCAGGGATGTCGGGCATGAACAAAACTGTATTGCAAGGCATCTGTACAATAAACATTTAAGACTGGCAAAGCTCTTAGGTAAACAGTTAAGACAGTAAGGACCATCGAAGGGCATAGGCCTGTGCAAGCATTTAAGAAAAGATGCAGCGTGGCAGGATTGTTCTCTTGACGCATGCAACAATAAAGCAAAAATCAGACAGCAATATCGTGGAGAATGTAATCCACCCAGCAGAAAATGCTAAGGGAAACATTCGAACTAATGCTAGCATTAATCCATGTTCCACGAATGCATAACAAAAGTTATGATTCAAAAATACCATATACTACCAAATACTTTGGAAATTCAAACATATTTTACATTGGGAATAGCGAAGGCGGCAATAAGACCTCCAATCCGTTGTCCAATCAGATCTTGACAAACATGATACTTTTTATTATATAAAAATCGATATTTCCACTTCCCTTGTTCCAACAATAGACAATAGAGAATATTTATCGATCGCTATAGTCCCTCTATGCCTATGACAAACATCATCAATAACTTGAAGATTTTATAAGTGCCAATATATGACAATTAAATAATCCAAAAACCAGTAAATACCCATCAATGTAACCATTGTGTCTGGTATCTCAATTGGGTTAGGATTGTTTTCCAACGTCAAACAACCAAACACAACACCATTTTCTCCCAACATCAGTGCATAAATTTATCGATGCATTAATTTGCAACTTTCTGCTTTGCTTAAGATTCAAGCTTACTGATGTAAAACCCCAGATATAATACTCACACCAAATTGTGTTTTTGTAATCGATT
>SNQJ01S0121555.1:46466-57896 GCA_010110895.2 Picea sitchensis | reverse complement strand
GAACGAGAAAAACCAAAAACATAGGCAATAAAATCTAGGAAATTAATCTATTCTCTTCGACAACAAATCAAAAACTAAAAAAAGCAATAATCATACCAAGGTACTATAGCTTCAAACATAAATAATGACGACATAGCTTTGAAGCAGAGAAAACCTAAGAAACTAATTTCCATGCAGCTAAAACTTGAATCAATCTTTATTCTCTTTGGCAACAGGAAAAGAAACTGACTAAAACAAGAAGCCCAAACCAAGGCACCATAGCTTTGAACGAGAGAAGAAAAAAGTTTCTATTTTATTCTCCTAATTTTTTGTTTTATCCATGGTTATAAGAGAAAAATATAATGATATTGTAGCCTTGAACCAGAGAAACCAAAAACATAATGAATAGAGTCCATGAAACTTACCAATTCTCTTTGACAACAAATCAAAAAAAAAAAAAAAGATGCAAGAATCGAACCAAGGTACTATAGCTTCGAACATAAATAATCATGACAGAGCTTTGAACCAAAGAAAATATAAAAACTAACAAAAACAAGAAACTCAAACCAGGGTACTCACAATGACGACAACATATATCAATTTGCACCAACAAAGACATAATTCTATGATTAGAAAAGGAAAATATAATGACACCATAACTACAAACGAGAGAATCCCATAACATATCTAATATACCAAAATAATCTAGTATGTTTCACAACAGATAAAAGAACTAAATAAACTATGATGGTAGCCTATAACACTTTGAATTAGGACACAAATCGACAAGGACAAGTAGCATTACCCAAATACAAAACACTCACACTGCGGGCAATTTCGTCGACCAGAGAATGCAATACACCAGAAAGCCTAACCCGATGCACAACGACCACAACCTATGGCACTCATCAAAACCTAGGTTACCAGTTGAACACACCCACAATGTCTTTCAGAACAAAATGAAAAATAAGAAATAGACATCAACCAACATACTCACAATGATGGCAGACTATAGCACATTGCACCAGGACAACACTTTCGACAATTTTCTCTTCCATACAATCTAATACACCAGAAAGTGTGGGTCGACGTATTAACAAAATGTCATCCCAAGGTACTCTGCAAAGCCCAGATTACGATTTCAACACACCCACAATGAAACTCAATGTCTCACATAACATCAATCCCATCTCGTAGTCCATTGCTTCACATAACGTAAAATAAACCTTCCGCAGGTAAAACACCATGCCCACTTAGCCTCAAATAAATGCTAGATCTCCACTATTACACAAGAAATATGACATGCTTGCTTCAACAAGGACACGTAATACCACCCAAACGAAAAACATTCGTGGCACTGACCATTTTCTGATCAGAGACTCTAATACTTTGTGTCATCATTGATTTGTTGATGAAAGAATTAAATACACTAAGGTTGCAAACGAAACGTAACGTCAACTAAACCCAATCCACTCAGACCACCCAAGATTAATAGGCTCTACAATTTAATACTCCAACTTTTCCAAGAAAACAAACATTTGTACTCTTACCAAAAGAATTAAATATTTTATATAATTTAAAAAATAAACATATGATAATAAGATAAAAATTGGCAAATAGAAATCACCTCACACCTACAAAATAGTTCAGGCTCAAACAAATAATAATAAGTTAGTTAAATATAAAAATCAAACTCACATATATATATATATATATATATATACAAAAATATTATTATTATGCACTTAATATAAACAATAATCAAAACTATATTTTTAGCTATTTAGATTTCTAAAATTTGTAAATTTTAAATTTTATTGAATTGAGTTGAATATTATAATTATTATAATCATAATTTAATTTTAAAGTTATGATCAAGTTAAACACTAAATCTATATAACAAGAAATCTATATATAAAACCCTAATGGTCTTCACCCAATAATTGGACTATAAAATATCTTAATTTAAAATAGTAAAAAAAATAATGCCAAATAACTACCAAAATTAAAGCTCGAGAGGATCATGCGGTGCTTGATAGTAAGAGAAGCTAGGGCAATGGATGAAACCTAGATACATTTACTTTTATTCGGTCTTCGTTCATGATCGTAAAACTCTAATACTTTCACATCTGCTCGTCCACCTCAATACTTGTCATCGCTCATGGGTAAAAAAATACCAAAATTAGAGTTGGAGAGGATCATGCGGTGCTCAAGGGTAGGGACAGCTAATGCAACGGATGAAACCTTCGCTACATTTACTTTTATTCGGTCTTTATTCATGATCTGCTCCTCCACCTAAATATTTGTCTATCACTCCATGGAAGCGGTCCCGCGGAGAGCATCTGTATAGATGGAGTAGATAAAATAGGTTAGAGGTAGGTTCTGCAGTTAACCTTGGGTTCTTTTTTTAACTTTAACTGGGTTGTGTACATAAACTTGCATTTGTATATATGGATGGTACATGAAACTGATACGTCAACTTGCATTTATATAGATAAGATTAGAAGGTGGGTTATGTATATAAACTTGCATTTCTCTAGGGAAGACAGTGAAATAAATAAACATCTTTCTGCAAAATCGGAATAAAAATTTATATTAAATTTTGTATCTGGCACTAGATTCTTAATACACATAGAAAAATAAATTACACAGAATATAAACAGAGCGAATATCTTTATCACATCGAAGAGTCTGATATCATACTCGGGGCGAAAAGAAGTTGTATGGCTTTGATACCATTTGCATGCTGGTACTCTCGAACAACTTGTCATAGGCCTCCTCTGTCAGAGATATGAAGCCTGACTTATCATATCCTTGTCTCATGCGCTATCTCCTCTTTCCATCTGGTCTTCTGGTTTCTGCTACTCTCGACAGAACCAATATCGTCGGGTTAACCGCTTTACTCTGTCCGACTTGTGAACCCCACCACCTGGACTCCACCAGGCTCTTGTAGTTTTATGTGAACCCTATAGCCGGCTTTCCACGAATCTCTGCACCTACCACTACCCTATAGCGGCCTCCTTGCCTTCTCAGGACTTACTACCGGTGCTCGGCATAAGTTTTATACCAGACTACCAGTGAACCTTATTATCTCGATAAGTGAACTTCATCAGAGAGTACCAAGGAACATCGAGTGCAAATCAAGGCAAATAAGCAAGATCATAATGAGCGCATGTTACAGAGACAATGAGAAAAACTTCATAGATAAACACATATATGCGAAAGACTTGTTTTTATTAAATCAGAGCATAACCCACGGGTTTTACAAGCTTTGTGCCAAATGCACAGACTGAGAGCAGTATGCTCTTCACTCTCTAAACTTAATTACAGACTTTGGACTCAAAGAAAGACACAAAGCTTCAGACAGAAGGGAATCTTAGAGACTTAGACTAACGGACTCACTCTCCTCTCAAACTCCCCCAAGAATGAGCTCTCATCCTTCCTTTATACAAATTTGTGAAGGAAGAGTCATTATGAAGAAAAGACTCGAATAGACAAGTGGACCTTCATGTCGTCCACTAGATTTTACTTTATGGATTTGGCGGATGTATTCGTGCAAGAATCTCTGACCAAATCAAGAACTTTATTTCCTATAAACCGAAAGTAAATGGAATAGTAAGTCTGACGAGGTATTCGTGCAAGATTCCCCGATTAGAGGACAGACAAAATATGACATAAAGTAGAGCATCTTGGAAATGTGGCTCAAACCTCACCAAAAGTCAGAGAAGTGCTCCAAGTTTCCAAGATTCTCATTATTACAAGAGAGAAATAATTACAAAGTGGAGGTTTCTTTCGGTAACCCACTAAACCCGAATGGCACCACTGTCGGCCATTTAGACATGAATTCACATAATTACACTGTGGAGTTGGTTACGTCAACCCATGAAAACCGACAAGCTCCAGCTAGCAGTAGAATAATAATCATTCCATTGAATAATCATGGAAGTGAAGGAATCTGTAAGGGTCCTAGTGTTGAGTATACACTTCTCTGTATAGTTCTGGGTCTTCATTACTATATTCATCTTTTTGGAGTAAATATCGGGTCCTGATAATCCATGGATGTCTTTATCTTATAAATAACATTTTATATTCTTCATCGGAATAGAGGTCACTGACAGTCTATAAATTTATGTTTGGGAAAAGGAACATTCTAGCGGTTTCTGTTACTTCAAGATCTATTCCAGTTGGATGTAACCCAAACTTGTGCCACCAATCTGCTAACTAATCAGGTTCAAGAAAAATGATAAAGGATTCAGAGAATTTGATCATGCAATAATAATACATGTATATGTCTGTCCAAAGACAAACATTATACCACATTGTTTTGTATTGTGAGTAATTGATGTCAAAAAAAAATTCTTCAGGATCTTGATTTGGCCAAGATTGCAAAGTTCTCATTCTATTGATTTGGAAGAAATTCCAAGCCATAGTTTCTTGCCATGTTTGGGTTTGCTGGTCAAACCATTCTCTGTTAGCAGATCTAATCCTTCTAAGATCACCCATCTCAAATAACTTTTGTTTGGATGCAATTGTGGAAGCATGATGCATTCTTCCAATTATGTGTTGGGGAGGGATTACATGTATGCTAGTATTTCTTGAAAATCCTGGCAATCCGAGCTCAACCCCTTCTGATGATCTTAGTTGCCACCCTGGTATCCAATGTTCTTTATAAACCTCCTATGGGGTGTTATCATCGAGATAATGAGTAGCTGGTCTATTTGTATGATCATCCCAAGTGCTTATGATTACCATACCCTTTGAACAATAGGCGATCTGGGCATGTGACTCTGAGATAAATGGCAACTCTATCCTCTTAGGAGGATGACCTTCAATACTTGGCARAGTGATAAAATACCCTGGTTCTCCTGAAGAGCTTTTGTAAGAACCATGGGGTTCTACTRCAGATAAAAATGGAGTGCCAAGAATGCAGTCTACTAGTAATTCAKAAATTAGATATTTCATCCCTAAAGCATATTCTCCAAATAACAGAATGCCTTTAGGAATCTCAAAATTGAAGGCAATATTTACATTTCCTAGTCCAATAGCAGAACCACAACTAGGAAGCCAGTATTTAGCAGGGATTATGTCTTTATTGATCAAATTCATATCGGATCCAGTGTCTAAGAGTGCATTTAACATGAACACTTCTCTATTTATTTCTAATTTGATCCTGACATAATATTTTTGATATCTGATGGGCATAATTTTCATACGTGTGAGCCCTTGCATTTGGGCTGTTGTTTGCCCTTGTATTATTGACTTTGGACTTTCAAAAGGAGCATCTTCTAATGGTGGAGGGATAGAGTCTAATTTTTCTTTTAGTTCTCTAATTTCTTGTCTAGCCCAAGAATCAATCTTAAAGCTATATTCAACCTCTTCCTCCATCCTTTTCATTTTTTCTTTTAATTCAGAGATTTCCTTCTTTAGTGAAAGTACCTCTTTGGCTAGATCAGTTATAGAGGTATTATGTAGCTTTGCCTCTCTGTTAAATTTGATAAAAGTCTTTGTGTTCCTGTCAAAAGAGGCATCAATGAACAAAGGTTCTTTTCTAGGAGGCTCAACATTCTTGTTCCTTTGTTCAGTCTTAACAGTTTTTACAAAAGTATCAAGAAGATATTTTTTCATATCTCCTTCAGGTAGGGCCTTGATCTCGGCCAACATCTACGCTTCTTGATCTCCTGTATTTTGGAACATACAGACTTTTAGTTTTTGCTTGGTTTCTAGTTCTGATTCAGATTCATAACTATCTGTACTACTTTTGCAAGAACAAAAATTTGGATTTCTGCAATTGCATTCCTGATTGATTAATATTTCTTCTTCTGAGCTGTATTGAAACTCAGAAGTACTGTCAGAATTGGAGCAGCACCCTTCTTGAAGAAGATGAACTTCTTCTCTTTTGAATGGATTGTAAGGGCATTGATTAGTTTCATGATCATTGGCTCCGCATCTATTACAATGTATTCTTAGAGCCAATTGCCTTTTTTCTTGAGCTTCTTTTGCCTTTTGCTCTGAAAGTTTTCCTTTGGACTTTCTAGAGGCTGTGTTTTCTGGGCAGTTATCAGCCAGATGCCCTGATTTTCCTCATATCCAACAATAGACTTGTTGTCTAGCATGATAGGTATGAGTTTTCAGTTTGATGTCCTCATGATCATAGTAATGGGTTCTAGGCCTATATCTATATCTGTATTTGGTTTTTCTCCCCTTTTCTTCTCTAGATTCTCTTTTCTTTTTCTTTTTCTTTCTGGTAAGATTTGTGATATATAAGCCATATTTTTCACAAATAGATTTCTGGTCAGGAAGATAGGTCAACTTTGATACAAAGTTTTGGACTTTCATATTGGTGCAAAGTCCAATTAAGGCCTTAGTAATTAGGGAGTAAATTCCCCCCCATGTGTACATCTCATAGGGAAGTTTAAACACTTCCTGCATTTTCAAGTATTCAACAAATTTACTTGGTATTGCTGCCAAGTATACCTATTTCCAGAGGAGGTTTTGACTATCCTGAACCTCAAATATTCTTTGTGTCTATTCTGTATGAAATTCTTCATATTCAGACATCTTTCTGCATTTCATATTCATGAGAATTATCTCATGTTTATCAACAATTTCAGATTCTATACCACACCAGTGCTCAAGAATTGCAGTAGTAAGAGCAACAATCATGTTATTCCAGGGAGAGCCATCAATACGATACACAATATCTCCCTGTTCATCTCTAAGAACTCCCACCTCCATATTGGCAATCGTTACAGGGGAAGAAATAAATTCCCACCATTTACTAAGAGTACCTGTAAAGCACTGGATGATAGTTTTGCATGCCTCTATTTTTGTTTTTCCCTTCATGCACATAATCTTGTAAGAGACATACATCCTATCTATCATTTTCTTAATCTGTGCTATAGACAAATTGTCAATGTTCCACTCCTGGAACCAATCTTCAGCAAATGTATGTGTTTCTGGTAATCTTCCTTTTTCGATTAAGTCTGGGTTTGATGGTCTGGTGGTATGGTGTGGGATATTCTCATAAGAAGGATTTTGGACAGTCACAATGGAATGACGATCTCGTGAAGAAGATTTTGGTTCTTCTTCTTTTGGGAAATGATGTGGGAATTTTTTCTGGATTACTATCTCCAAAGGTTTATATACAGGAGACAATACAGAGATTTGTAAGCTTGGAAGGATGAAAGAGTCAGGGATAGGCTTATTAGGATTGCTAACCTTTTGTTTTATCTCTGTCAGTGTCTTTCCCATTTTAGAGAAAGCAAGCCCCAATCCTTCCATTATTTCTTCATGATTTCTCATGGACTCTCTGGATTTATAAGAGATTTCACTAAGAGTAGAGTCCATATTGTCTTTTACTTCTGTGACCTTATATTGGATTTGATCAACAGACTATACAATAGTGCTTGTAGATACTTGTAGATATACAATTTGACTTTTCCGAGCATAGTCATTGGTCACGAAGGTGTGGGTGGCCATTCCTCTTAAGGCAGTGTTGGTCTAGTTAAGTTGTTCAGAGACTGACTGGACTCTTTTATCAATTCCTGTAGCTGGATGGCCTCTTTAGAAAGCAACAAGGGAACTTCTTTGACTTGTTTGTTGTTGTCTTCTAAGACAATCCCTTTAAAAGGTGGAAATGTAGAGTTAGATTCTACAGTATGCCCGTCAATGCTTTTCCACTTATGCTTAGGAGAAGTCTCAGAGGTTTCTCCCATCATTTGTACTGCATCCTTTTGATTTAATTTCCTCCATTCAAAGAAGGAAATCCATAGGTTATTGTCAGATATATATTTCTGCCAGTCTTTAGAAAGTTTAATTTTTTCAAGATCTGACACAGCTGTATTAAATTAATTTGTTTTAGGATTTGTAAATAAATCCCAGTTCAACATCTTTTTGATCCATTCTTCTTTGATGGACCCTTTCTGGCATCCTGATGCAGGAGCATCGCCAACACATCAAGCGAGCCAGCGCGAAAGCGAAAGACAGCTGGATAAGCCAACACAAATTTTGAAAATTGCTTTGGAATTGTTGCGCGATCTTAAATGACCCATTTAAGAGATGACGCACTTGTATATTGTAAGGGATCTTGAGCGGATAACTCTCTTCCTTTAGTAGATAGTCGACATTTAATATAGTTAATGCAGTTAGATAGGATTTTAATTTTAGATTTTATAGCCTAGAGTCCAAGAGGGAAAATGGATATAGGCACCCTCATTGTATCGTTGTAATATTATTCTAGAAGAATAGGAGAGCGAGAGAAAGCAGAGAGCTGTAAAGAACACCCATGTACAGGCATTTGAATTAATAGATGAAAGCTTTGATTCAAATTCATGTTTTTTGTTGTTTCTCTGTGTATCGATGTTGTGCTCATGAATGTTTGCTCCCTGTTATACATTTTCTTTTATATGCTATGTATGTGATTTCATGGTTGAATTGAAGTCTGAAGGGAACAAGGAATTAGTTTCAATTGTTTCTCTAGATTGAGCCAAAGGATTCCTGCAAGGAGTGCAGTCAAATTTGTCTGCAATGAGTGCATTGACAGAAGGGTTCAATTGGAGAGAGCTTTTTTTCTCATTTCCTCGAAGGTGTAGTTAGGCACAATGCCGTGAAAGGAGTGCCCAGGCCAAGTAAAAGTCTCAGGGTTGTGAACCTGACTAAAGTAATAAATACTTCTGCTACAAGGAGTGCGCAGAGTCGAGAAACTTCAACTCTCAGTCGAGGTTGAAGGATTTCCGCAAGGAGTGCGTGCAAAGAGTTCTCTCTTTTGAAGAGACGGAGTAACTGTGGAAAGTTTAGGAAGGATAGGCCTCTGAGTTGCTGAAGAACAACTTAGACAAGTGCGACTTGAAGTTGCAAGGGCGTCCCAGGTTGGCAAGTAGGCGAGAAAGTATTGTGAGGAGACATTTAGTCATCCCGTGGATTTACGAAGGGAAGAACGGACGACCAAAATCCTTTGAGGAGATTTCACGAAGTTCCGTGGGTTGTTGGATCTCACAGAGGTGCAAGGAGGTTATAGCATAAGTGTGGAAGAGGTTCGAAGCTCAGGAAGGGTATAGCCGTCAATCCGTGCCATAGGAGTCATCAGATCTACATGTGATATCGTGTATAGGGGATTCGCGAGTTGAAGTTCCAAAAGATTGCAACAAGAATTGCGATATCGCGATCCGCGATATCCTGACGAGCCCAAAACTGTTCGTTGTTTGGGACGCGTGTCAGGAGATCCCAAAGAGTCGGGGATCAGAGCATCGAGGTTTTCAAAGGTAGAGTATTCTTGCATCTCGGAGTCCCGAAACACGATATTCCGACGGGAGAGTTGTGTGGGCCACGACAGGAGCTAGTGGAGGACAAGCGACATAGTATCGGAAAATCGGGGAAAGGGAAATCCCGAATCCATCAACGTCAAGATTCGCGATCCCACGAAGTCCGATATCCCTATAGGATCAACGGGAGTTGAGGTGACAACTCGCATGTGTGTCGGAGTTTCGTTGCATTGGGTATCGGGAGTCGGTAAATCAAAGGGCTTGATATCGCGAGGGGAGAAACTGCAATAATAAAAGTCCCGACAGGGTGAGAGAAAGTCAGCATTGCTTGACCATCGGGTCTCGGGGATTCGAGAGCCCAGTGATCGATAGTGAACTTGCGAAGCCATGAGTTCCGATCCTCTGAAAAATAAGGAAGAGGGGGAGCGCACATAAGAGAATCTGTGGGGTGCAGATTTCCCGATAGGGAAATAGAAGAACCTTGGAGTTCTTCAGGCCGGAAGAAGAAGAAGATCCTGTGAGAGCGGACGTGCTCTGAGGAGTGCGGCTGCGTCAGTTTTGGTATCATAGTGAGGAAGACTCTTTGTTTTCTGTAGCAGAGAGAGAGAAAATTCACCATGCCGCCGAGGAGAGAAAGGAAATCACCTGATCCAGAGGACAGGGAGGTGCGGAGAAGAGGTAGGCCGGTAGGAAATCCAGAAATGGAGAGACAAATGAGAGATCTCTGAGCAAGACTCGAAGACATGGAGATAACTCAAATACGCACAGATAGTGCAAGGGATCTGAGTGATTCTGACAGTGAAATAGAGGTTGAATGCGAAGAGGAGGTTGAAGCCGAAGATGCGACAAATGAACATCTAATTAAAGCTATTGCCAGGATGGGTGCAAAGGAAAAGATGGACATTCCAGTTTATGAGGGAAATATGGATGCAGAAGAGCTTCTAGATTGGATAAGAGCTCTCGACACCTACTTCGACTATGAAGATATCGAAGAGGATAAGAAGGTCAAGCATGTTGTTACGCGCTTGAAAGGACATGCAATATTGTGGTGGGATGAGCTACAAGCTGACAGACGCTGCAAAGGTAAGAAGAAAATCAAGAGTTGGGATTGAATGATTGCAAAGATGAAGGTGAAGTTCATCCCCAGAGACTACCAAATTACTTTGTTCAGGAGAATGCAAAACTTGAGACAGAAGCTGATTACAGTGAAAGAATACACTGAGGAATTCTATCGACTGAACATCAGAGGAGGTCATCGGGAGAGAAATGATGAGAAGGTTGCTAGATATATGAATGGTCTGAGATACGACATTCAGGATGAATTAATCATGGTTAACATCAGGACAGTGGAGGATTCTTATCAGATGGCTCTGAAAGATGGGGAGAAGCTAAGCCATAAGAAAGGTCAACGAGGGCAAGGCAGAAGTCAGCCCAGAGGCAAAGAAGTTTCCCAAGACAAATACCAGAAGCCCAAGGAGGAATGGAAGAAACCTTAGGGTAAGGTTGAAAGAGGTGGAACCTCACAGAGGGGATCATACGTTGAACAGAGAGGGAATAATAATGAGAAGAGTGGAGAATATGTTGACGCAAATACTTTTCCTCGTACCAGAGGCAGAGGAAGAGGGCGAGGTGGAGTAATCACATGCTTCACATGTTGAAAGAATGGGCACAAGTCTTACGAGTTTCCAGAGAAAAAGAAGGGCATTGGAGAAGCTCACATCACAGAGGCACAAAGGCGAGATGTTGAAGCCGAAGACGTAGAAGGCAGAAGATCGCTTATGATGCAAAAAGTCCTTTTGACACCCGAGAAGGAGGTGGAAAGCTCAGTTCAAAGGACCATAATTTTTAGAACAGCTTGTAAGACCAAGGATAGGGTGTGAAAGGTCATCGTAGACAGTGGTAGCACGGATAATCTCGTATCCACAGAGATGGTAGAGAAGTTGGAGATGGAGACAACTGTTCATCCAAGCCCATACAGAGTTTCGTGGCTACAGAAAGGACACCAGGTAACTGTTACTAAACAATGCTTGGTTGAATTCAAAATAGGGGGATATAATGATAAGATATTATGTGATGTTATTCCCATGGATGTATGTCATTTATTGCTGGGTAGACCATGGAAATATGACAGAAATGTGATTCATGATGGGAGAATGAACACATATACCCTGGAGAAGAATGGGAGAACCCA
>SNQJ01S0121555.1:34378-46456 GCA_010110895.2 Picea sitchensis | reverse complement strand
CCATGACTTCCGATCCTCCGAAAAATAAGGAAAAGGGGGAGTGCACATAAGAGAATCTGTGGGGTGAAGATTTCTCGATAGGGAAATAGAAGAGCCTTGGAGTTCTTCGGGCCGAGAGAAGAAGAAGATCCTGTGAGAGAGGACGTGCTCCGAGGAGTGCAGCTATGTCACATCCTCTCATGACTGTATGAAATTTGTGCATTTCATCTATAGAGGGTCTTGAAATTCCACTGGGTTAGGGATTAGAGAATCTATAGTATGGTATAACTTTATCACAATGTTCTATGTATCCTAACCCATATCTTGGAGTACCAGGAGGTCTCATACCCTTATATATGTCTTGGATTCTAGGATCTAATGTTTCTATGGTAGGCATGAAATGGATCATTAAGCAAAAAGAAGGTTCAGAAATAGAAACAGTGCTATCGATAGTGTTATGTACAGAGCAGGGCATTTAGTCTTATGTCTTCTCGAAAGAAGATTAGACAGGCTCCTGGCCGACTGCTCAGGCAGAAACTAGTAATCTCTATCAGGAGGTCAAAGTTGTGGAAACTGTGCCTTTAAAGAGCTCGAGACTACTGATACAACCTCAAAAGTGTGTCGCAAGAGTGGAAACCCTGCCTTTAAAGGGCCCGAGTTTCTGTACATAACACTATAGATAGCATTGTTTCTATTTCTAAACCTACTTTCTGCTTAATGATCCATTTCATGCCTACCATAGAAACATTAGATCCTAGAATCCAAGACATATATAAGGGTATGAGACCTCCTGGTACTCCAAGATATGGGTTAGGATACATAGAATAGCGTGATAAAGTTATACCAGACTGTAGATTCTCTAATCCCTTACCCAGTGGCATTTCAAGACCCTCTATAGATGAAATGCACAAATTTCATACAATCATGAGAGGATGCTAGAAAGGGTCCATCAATGAAGAATGGATAAAAAATATGTTGAACTGGTATTTATTTACAAATCCTGAAACAAATGAATTTAATACAATTGTGTCAGATCCTGAAAAAATTAAACTTTCTAAAGACTGGCAGAAATATATATCTGCCAATAACCTATGGATTTCCTTCTTTGAATGGAGGAAATTAAATCAAAAGGTTGCAGTACAAATGATGGGAGAAACCTCTGAGACTTCTCCTAATCATAAGTGGAAAAGCATTGACGGACATACTGTAGAATCTAACTCTACATTTCCACCTTTTAAAGGGATTGTCTTAGAAGACAACAACAAACAAGTCAAAGCAGTTCCCTTGCTGCTTTCTGAAGAGGCCTTCCAGCTATCAGGAATTGATAAAAGAGTCCAGTCAATCTCTGAACAAATTAACTGGACCAACACTGCCTTAAGAGGAATGGCCACCCACACCTTCGTGACCAATGACTATGCTCAGAAAAGTCAAATTGTAGATCTACAAGTATCTACAAACACTATTGTACAGTCTATTGATCAAATCCAAGATAAGGTCACAAAAGTAAAAGACAAGATGGACTCTTCTCTTAGTGAAATCTCTTATAAATCCAGAGATTCCACGAGAAATCATGAAGAAATAATGGAAGGATTGGGGCTTGCTTTCTCTAAAATGGGAAAGGCACTGACAAAGATAAAACAAAAAGATAGCAATCCTAATAAGCCTATCCCTGACTCTTTCATCCTTCCAAGCTCACAAATCTCTATATTGTCTCCTGTATATAAACCTTTATAGACAGTAATCAAGAAAAAATTCCCACATCATTTCCCAAAAGAAGAAGAACCAAAATCTTATTCACGAGATCGTCATTCCCTTGTGACTGTCCAAAATCCTGCTTATGAGAATATCCCACACCATACCACCAGACCATCAGCCCCAGACTTAATCGAAAAAGGAAGATTACCAGAAACACAGACATTTGCTGAAGATTAGTTCCAGGAGTGGAACATTGACAGTTTGTCTATAGCACAGATTAGACAAATGATAGATAGGATGTATGTCTCTTACAAGATTATGTGCATGAAGGGGAAAATAGAAATAGAGGCATGCAAAACTATCATCCAGTGCTTTACAGGTACTCTTAGTAAATGGTGGGAAGTAATTTCTTCCCCTGTAATGATTGCCAGGATGGAGGCTGAATTTATTAGAGATGAACAAGGAGATATTGTATATCATACTGATGGCTCTCCCCAGAATAGCATGATTGGTGATCTTACTACTGCAAGTCTTGAGCACTGGTGTGGTACAGGATCTGAAATTGTTGATAAACATGAGATAATTCTTATGAATATGAAATGCAGAAAGATGTCTGAATATGAAGAATTTCATACATAATGGACACAGAGAATATTTAAGGTTTAGGACAGTCAAAACCTCCTCTGGAAACAGGTATACTTGGCAGCAATACCAAGTAAATTTGTTGAATACTTGAAAATGAAGTAAGTGCTTAAACTTCCCTATGAGATGTACACATGGGGGGGAATTTAATCCCTAATTAGTAAGGCCTTAATTGGACTTTGCACCAGTATGAAAGTCCAAAACTCTGTATCAAAGTTGACCTATCTTCCTAACCATAAATCTATTTGTGAAAAATATGGCTTATATATCACAAATCCTACCAGAAAGAAAAAGAAAAAGAAAAGAGAATCTAGAGAAGAAAAGGGGAGAAAAACCAAATACAGATATAGATATAGGCCTAGAACCCATTACTATGATCCTGAGGATATCAAACTGAAAATTCATACCTATAAGGCTAGACATCAAGTCCGTTGTTGGATATGTGGAAAATCAGGGCATCTGGCTCATAACTGCCCAGAAAACACAGCCTCTAGAAAGTCCAAAGGAAAAATTTCAGAGAAAAAGGCAAAAGAGGCTCAAGAAAAAAGGCGATTGGCTCTAAGAATATATTGTAATAGATGTGGAGCCAATGATCATGAAACTAATCAATGCCCTTACAATCCATTCAAAAGAGAAGAAGTTCATCTTATTCAAGAAGGGTGCTGCTCCAATTCTAATAGTACTTATGAGTTCCAATATAGCTCTGAAGAAGAAATATTAATCAATCAGGAATGCAATTGCATAAATCCAAATTTTTGTTCTTGCAAAAGTAGTATAGATAGTTCTGACTCTGAATCAGAACTAGAAACCAAGCAAAAACTAAAAGTCTGTATGTTCCAAAATACAGGAGATCAAGAAGCGCAGATGCTGGCCTAGATCAAGGCCCTAGCTGAAGGAGATATGAAAAAATCTCTTCTTGATACTTTTGTAAAAACTGTTAAGACTGAACAAAGGAACAAGAATGTTGAGCCTCCCAGAAGAGAACCTTTGTTCATTGATGCCTCTTTTGACAGGAACACAAAGACTTTTATCAAATTTAACAGAGAGGAAAAGCTACATAATACCTCTATAACTGATCTAGCCAAAGAGGTACTTTTACTAAAGAAGGAAATCTCTGAATTAAAAGAAAAAATCAAAAGGATGGAGGAAGAGGTTGAATATAGCTTTAAGATTGATTCCTGGGCTAGACAAGAAATTAGAGAACTAAAATAAAAATTAGACTCTATCCCTCCACCATTAGAAGATGCTCCTTTTGAAAGTCCAAAGTCAATAATACAAGGGCAAGCAACAGACCAAATGCAAGGGCTCACAGGTATGAAAATTATGCCCATCAGATATCAAAAATATTATGTCAAGATCAAATTAAAAATAAATAGAGAAGTGTTCATGTTAAATGCACTCTTAGACACTGGATCCTATATGAATTTGATCAATAAAAACATAATCCCTCCTAAATATTGGCTTCCTAGTTGTGGTTCTGCTATTGGACTAGGAAATGTAAATACTGCCTTCAATTTTGATATTCCTAAAGGCATTCTGTTATTTGGAGAATATGCTATAGGGATGAAATATCTAATTTCTGAATTACCAGTAGACTGCATTCTTGGCACTCCATTTTTATCTGTAGTAGAACCCCATGGTTCTTACAAAAGATCTTTAGGAGAACCAGGGTATTGTATCACTCTGCCAAGTATTGAAGGTCATCCTCCTAAGATGATAGAGTTGCCATTTATCTCAGAGTCACATGCCCAGATCGCCTACTGTTCAAAGGGTATGGTAATCATAAGCACTTGGGATGATCATACAAATAGACCAGCTACTCATTATCTGGATGATAACACGCCATGGGAGGTTTATAAAGAACATTGGATACCAGGGTGGTAGCTAAGATCATCAGAAGGGGTTGAGCTCAGATTGCCAGGATTTTCAAGAAATACTAGCATACATGTAATCCCTCCCCAACACATAATTGGAAGAATGCATCATGCTTCAACAATTGCATCCAGACAAAATTTAGTTGAGATGGGTGATCTTAGCAGGATCAGATCTGGTAACAGAGAATGGTTTGACCAGCAAACCCAAACATGGCAAGAAACTTTGGCTTGGAATTTCTTCCAAATCAATAGAATGAGAACTCTGCAATCTTGGCCAAATAGGGATCCTGAAGAAAAATTGTTTGAGATCAATTACTCACAATACAAAACAATGTGGTATAATGTATGTCTTTGGATAGACAGATACAGGTATTATTACCGCATGATCAAATTCTCTATATCCTTTATCATTTTTCTTGAACCTGATTGGTTAGAAGATTGGTGGCAAAAGTTTGGGTTACATCCAACCGGAATAGATCATGAAGTAACAGAAACCGCTAGAATGTTCCTTTTCCCAAACAAAAATTTACAGACTGTCAGTGACCTCTATTCCGATGAAGAATATAAAATGTTATTTATAAGAGAAAGACATCCATGGATTATTAGGACCCGATATGTACTCCAACAAGATGAAGATAGTAATGAAGACCCAGAACTATACAGAGAAGTGTATACTCAACACTGAGACCCTTACAGATTATGTCACTTCCATGATTATCCAATGGAATGATTATTATTCTACTGCTAGCTGGAGCTAGTCGGTTTCCGTGGGTTGACGTAACCAACTCCATAGTGTAATTATGTGAATTCATGTCTAAATGGCCGACAGTGGTTCCATTCGGGTTTAGTGGGTTACCGAAAGCAACCCCCACTATGTAATTATTTCTCTCTTGTAATAATGAGAATCTTGGAAACTCAGAGCACTTCTCTGACTTTTGGTGAGGTTTGACCCACATTTCCAAGATGCTCTACTTTATGTCATATTTTGTCTGTCCTTTGATCGGGGAATCTTGCACGACTACCACGTCAAATTTACTATTCCATTTACTTTCGGTTGATACAAAATAAAGTTCATGATTTGGTCGGAGATTCTTGCACGAATACATCAACCAAATCAATAAAGTAAAATCTAGTGGATGACATGAAGGTCCACTTGTCTAATCGAGTCTTTTCTTCATAATGACTCTTCCTTCACAAATTTGTATAAAGGAAGGATGAGAGCTCATTCTTGGGGGATTTCGAGAGGAGAGTGAGTCCGTTAGTCTAAGTCTCTAAGATTCCCTTATGTCTGAAGCTTCATGTCTTTATTTGAGTCCAGAGTCTGTAATTAAGTTTAGAGAGCGAAGAGCATACTGCTCTCAGTCTGTGCATTTGGCACAAAGATTGTAAAACCCGTGGGTTATGCTCTGATTTAATAAAAACAAGTATTTCGCATATATGTTTTTATCTCTGAAGTTTTTCTCATTGTCTCTGTAACATGCGCTCATTATGATCTTTCTTATTTGCCTATATTTGCACTCGATGTTCCTTGGTATTGTCTAATGAATTTCACTCATCCAGATAATAAGGTTCACTGGTAGTCTGGCATAAAATGTCTGCCGAGCACCGGTAGTATGTCCCTCGAAAGCAAGGAGGCCACTATAGGGTAGTTGTAGGTGCAGAGATTCGTGGAAAACCAGCTATAGGGTTCACATAAAACTGCAAGAGCCTGGTGGAGTCTAGGTGGTGGGGTTCACAAGTCGGACAGAGTAAATCGATTAACCCTACGATATTGGTTCTGTCGAGAGTAGCAGAAACCAGAAGACCATATGGAAAGAGGAGATAGCGCATGAGACAAGGATCTGATAAGTCAAGCTTCATATCTCTAACAGAGGAGGCCTCTGACAAGCTGTTCGAGAGTATAAAAATTTAATTTGTATAAAATTTGTATAGATTGAAGGTGGAGGGTACAATAAATAAACATCTATTGAAATATTCCACAAAACAAAATTTTGGTTGGTTGATAGATAGTACCATAACATACAGTGAAAGAATCCACTTTCAACATCAGCCTTAATAGCTAACAAGATGTTTTGTCAGCCTGCATGTGTAGTCTATAGATTTAAAAGATGTGATGCTAATAAATAAGAATGCCAATAATTAGAGTCTCTTAACCGATAAATATGAATGGCAATAATGAGAGTATCTTAACCTCGCAGGGACAGTGAGTCGGAACTGTCATTTGTATAATACACGGAACCTATCAATCACATTAAAATAAATAAAATGAATATTTGATATTTTGGGTAAGTTGGGCAGGCTAAGAAAAAAAAAATTGAAAAAGATTTTTCAATGTTGAAAATGGCCTAAAAAATCATGCTACACAAAAAATCCCCAGTAAAGTTACCTAGACAACATTCTAAAAGAAAATTATGTTATGGACATCTAGTAGTCAAGATAGAAAACTATGGTTTCCACCCAAATCACTTAAGAAACTAAGGCTATAAATAAGCAATAAACATAAAAAAAAATTAATAATAATATAAAGGACATTAACCTACTAAAATACCTAGGAAGCACACACAACTAAGGAATGCGACAAGGGTCATCTTCCCTAATAGAGTCACTATATGTTTGCTGAATTTTTTCAAAGGGTCTGCCAAAATCCCTTAATGGTTGTGTAAACTATATCATGGACAAATGAAAGAAATAATAATAAAACACTAGTAAGAAACCATTCTACTCAAAATATATTTAATGAAAAAACAACAACAAAACCATGCATAATAAAACTAAATTCCAAACGCACGCATATAAACGAATGAATGATTTTATTAAGTAATGGAAGGAATTTACCAATGAGACCTTATGAAATATTTGATGTAGCTATATGGGCTACAAATCCACCCTTGGGAATGGGTTCTTTACCTCCTTGTGTGCTAGAACTCCAAGGTTGGTCAAATGAGGGAGTTCTTGATGGTAGAGGGACAATAGCTAAGGTGCTAAATCTCTCTAAAGGAATTTTTGAAACATAACCATACTATGGATTGTGGATCATTTTTGTGACCTTAATGGATTTATTTATAGATGAAATGGTGGACCTTATGGAGTTAGCTTCAATGTGAACTATCCCAATGTATTAATGAATTATTGGGATGAGGATGATTAAAAACGATTATATAAAACCTATAAGTAACAATAATGTATTGATATAGTCCACACTTACCTACTACATAGGGAACAAAGACATTAATGAGTTGATAAAATAGTATTTTTGTTTTATTTTAATACCATAGAGCAAATTTTAATGGATTTCTTGTACGCTCTAAAAGGATAAAATGAAGGAAATAGTGGAGAGCACTATGATTTATTTGGTCAAATTATGGTTTGAATTGGCTCAGTATGGTGATACTAAGGTCACATGATGATGGAAATGAGAGTTATGACTTCCATTGTGATGCTTTTCGGATGAAAGTACTCAATACTAAATAGGTGAAAAACATTAGGTTGATAATACATTGGCTCAATAGAACTCTCATTTGACTCAATTGAAGGAGATGGGTTGGATAAATTTCAATATCAAAAAAAGTGGTTTCGCTTCAACTTTTCAAAAAATCAACATACGAAATAATTCCTACATGCATTTTCTATGTCACATATTAATAATAATAATAATCTATTGTTAAGGTGCAACAATTTCACTGGTAAAGTCTACAGAGGTATACATACACTACCCCCCTCTCGATTTGAACTTGTGACCTCTTAGGAGGAAACAATTGTTCTTAACCAGTAGGCCCACTCAAGTTGGATCCTTAAGATCAATGGGAAGTATTAGATTGTTAACTTCGGGTCGATCATGAACATAATGGAACAAAGTGACACTCTAAAACTTCATTTTTAATCCATTTACATTTTGAATAGCCACGTATTACTGGGGTGTCCTAAAATAGATCTTGTTCATGGTGAAGTACTCCTAGCCTCGGATGGTTGTTTAGGGATGGCATGCTATAGGTGTTAAGGTAAAGTGGATCTTCAGTTTCATATAATATCTATTTATAATATCTTGTTTTGAATAATACCTTATGACATCGTGTTATAGATAGGACCGAAGGAATATCATGTGCACATGCACTTGACACTGAATCAAGATCCTATGAAAGTCGAAGTATATTTATTCAAACTCTATTAAATGCACAAGAAAAGGAAAAAAATATTCAATAAGAGAATTGACA
Source organism: Picea sitchensis (assembly GCA_010110895.2). NCBI lineage: Eukaryota > Viridiplantae > Streptophyta > Pinopsida > Pinales > Pinaceae > Picea > Picea sitchensis. The sequence continues at coordinate 38,055 of SNQJ01S0121555.1, read as the reverse complement.
TATAATTGAATTCTAAACTTATTACAAATGGTGAGAGATAACTTGATATACTTAGATGTCTTTTGATATTGAATAAAGAATATTTAGAATCAACCTTTCAATATTACCACTTTATTCCAATTGCCAATTATTTGAGCCAAAACTGCAATCAATACAAATATGTTATCTTCAAACAATGTAATGAAAATACATGTTATAGCATTCTTTTGGTCACCCATACTTCTGATTGTTATAAGAAAATCGATATGTCAAAAAATGATTTTAAATATATGTCATGTGATAAAGTGCACTCTTCTGTTTCTTTGAGTTGAATACATTGAAAAAAAAGATTTTTAAGATATGTCATATGATAAAGTGCATTAGTGTGTTTTAACACATTGAAAAAATGATTTTTAAATGCATATACTAATATTTTATGTTTTTTTTTTTTTTCTTCATCAATTAAATATATTGAAAAAAAATGGTTTTTAAATGCATATGCTTATACCCTCCCAGTTGACAAACAATGAATTAAGAAAGTTTGAGCTTTGCACATGTTTATATAATTTTTCATTGAATATGACATTTAAAATTCTCTACAGTTATGAGAAATTTTGTTAAAACAATTAATATTTTTAAAGAAAATAAAATCAACTTGAATATCAAAAAATTTAAAATAACAAATGCACACCTCTAATATACACCTATATCACCTAAAAGTTATGAAACTGCTACTAATTAAATATGTGGAATTCAAATACTTGATATAGAGCTCAGCAAACACTAACGCAAATCTACCTGGACTTAGATATGAAAATCAATGATATATGTATTGGGATCACTGAGATTTATAAGCACCACACATTAAAATTAGTTCCACAAATGATTTTTCTTGCCTATTCTTGATTTTTAAGTATGAAAGCCTATTTCATAAGCAGTTTTAAGCAATTCCAGTGAATCACAATTCCAACAGAGACAAATATGAAAATCAATGATATATGTATTGGGATCACTGAGATTTATAAGCACCACACATTAAAATTAGTTCCACAAATGATTTTTCTTGCCTATTCTTGATTTTTAAGTATGAAAGCCTATTTCATAAGCAGTTTTAAGCAATTCCAGTGAATCACAATTCCAACAGAGACAAGGAGACATAGCATAGCCACGACTGCCTTGGGCTCATGACTCCTGCAGGCGATTTTGTCTATGTTCCGATGCCACCAGCTCATGCCAATACTATACTATCAAAGTAGAAAAATAATTAAAAATATATTTATGTAGAGAGGCCTATACTTATCTTAAAACTTTCAGATTAATCAGTCTTTTAATTAGAAATAAGCAATGTGTGTGAGAGATTTAACTACATTTTTTTAAAAACATTTTGTCTTGACTACTAATTAAAGGTTAAGATTAGTACAAATAACCCAAGAGTATGTCATTCTGCTTCCGTTAATCATTAGGGTGTCTAAGTCCAGGGTTCTTAGTCTGGTTGGGTAGCATGTTTGTTATCCTCCCCACGAGGGTTCAATTCCCACAAAGAGTACAGTCCCTTGGGATAGAGGTTCCACTTAGATGGACTCTTGCTAAGTCATAAGTTTCCTGCTAGGTGCTTTCTTGCGACTGTTGGCACTGGCCTAGGGGTTATAGTGGCAGCCAACAAAATTTGATCTTCGGCCTAACCAAAGTCATCCTGATTGAGTTACTTATTCCTCTAGATCTAAAAAAATCATTAGAACAACTGATTACAGATTATTCATTAACCTGATTAACCTACTTGCCAAATATAAGCTAAATATAAGCTATGACAGACTGCAAAATATCAGGTGACAAGATGTTATCCCCTCTGGGCGTTCATCAGCCGCGGGTGAAGTGGCTGGGATAGTTGTAAACTACTTTTACAAATTAGAAAGACCAGTTAAACAAAATTTATAAAAATGCGGGGACGATGGAAAATTGAAGGGCTGTGATTTCCAGGCCTGCACAGCGCCACATGCACCGATGCTTCGATACAAGCCCTGCGCCTGCACACCCAGATGAAAATGGCAATTACATGAGCTGCCCGATATTTTACTAAAACTGGAACACCGATCAACGGAATCTATAGCATTACCCACCTGAAAATTTTGATTGCTTTCCTTCGTACTCTTTACACGCTTACCGGATCGTGGGGATTCTACGGCCATCATCAGAGCCGTATTTATTTGCGTGAGGTTATAGAAACGCTCAATCCCCGAGCGAGGGCATGATCCTCCTTGGATCGCTTCAACTATGGACTCGTCGAAGCTGATAATTAGTAGTTCTGGCAGAAGAGCTTATAATGGCTAAGGGAGAGAAACTGAGAAATGTAGGCCTCTGGATCAGAGTCCAGAGGCCTACATTCCTCAGTTTCTCTCCCTTGGCCCTCGCCGCCATCGGAAGAGATTCGACGGTCCAAGGGATGCTCGGAGATTGAGAGTTTCTATCACCGCAAGGAAGTAAATATATAAACCACTAACAATTCGCACTATATATCAAATCAGTATCCAACCGGGAATTGAGCCCACCAGAGCTCGATCTCGAACAGTGTGTTGCAGGGCACTAAAACAGAAGAGGAACAGCTGAAGATTAGACGGGGAGCGGCGTCTCTGCAATAATTTATCCATCTCATACACACCCACATGTAATATTCTCCATTCCACTTCAATTTCACGATGAGATATGGCCCGACATCTTTACAGGCTAAATCGGATTCTTTCAATGGTGGCCGACATTTTTCCGTTGTAGCAAGAATCTTTCAATGGTGGGGAATAATTTTTTTTTAAAGACCGTTAATTTTTATCACTGTACTTTCTCTTCCGTTCTGAGATATTGGCCGACATTGTTACATGGTAAATCAGATTCTTTCGACGGTGGCAGACATTTTTCCATTGTCACAATATTCTTTCAATGGTGGGGAATAAAGTTTTTGGATAACGTTTATGTTTATCAGCTTCAATGAGCATTGAGAAGTGTTTGAAATGATATTTTAATGAAGATTCTAATGTATAGTTACATGACATTTATATTTTTATTTTTTACGATTTTTATTTTTTTTAGGTGAAAATGTGTATGTGTGTGTCTATTAATGAAGATATATATACTCACCTCATCACCCACCTTTTCAAGGATGAAGGTGTGGCTCTGTGTTGGTAGGTTGTGCAAACTCAACCATCTCAATTATTCTCTTAGGGTGCATGTGTGTGTTTAATGATGAGGGTGTGCAAACTCATCCCACATTCAACATCCTCTTGGGAGGTGAGGATGTGCATGTGTCTATTCAGTGGTGGTTTTGCATACTCACACTCCACCACCCACCTTTCCAAGGGGTGAGGATATGCATACATGTCATTGTTGACAAGGGTTGTGCATATTCACCCTCCACCTCACACCCTCCTAGGGGTGAGGGCATGCACGTGTGTCTATACCACACATATGCATGCCCTTGAGGGGTGGCTAAGGGTGAGCATGTGTTGGTATGAGCACACACAAATATGCATACCCTTGTGGATACACCTCTTACTCTTCTACTCCATCGTGAGGTGTGTACACACACATGTACACCCTTACCCCCTGAAGGGTGAGCATGTGTGTGTGAACACACAAAATTATGCACATCCTCAACTACCCACCACCTACATTCCTAGGGGATTAGGAGTGTGGACACCACACACATGCAC
>SNQJ01S0121555.1:9752-26176 GCA_010110895.2 Picea sitchensis | reverse complement strand
AGAGGCTCCTTCGAGCTAAGTTCATATCGCCCTCCTACTTTGATTATGCTGGAAGGGTGCAGGGAATAAGGGAAGGAACAAAATCATGGAGGGACTTTTTCTTTTACCCACAGAAGATTCTGTTCGAAGTAGATTAGATGGGTGTAATAATACCCTTATAGTCAGAATTGAATCATTCCTGTTTTTTTTCTTTTATACATTATAAGCTTAAAACGAAATTGATTTATGCTATGGCAATAATTTTTTTTGTTATGGTGATTTTTGAGGTTCATTACATTTATGATTCTAGACAACAATTATATTTAGTTTTCTAATAGGGTAGTCCAATGGGATCTTAAGATCTAACCATGTATGCTTATGGTTTGGCCATGTCCCATAGTGTTCAACAGATGAAGAAATGTTGTAGTCATGGTTCATCCTTGTCACATAGTGTTCAACATATGAACAAATGTTGTAGTCGTGGATCATTTGTGTCACATATTGTAAAAACTTTTCAATACTTTATAACTTTTGATGTTGACCTTGTTTGAGATCTTTCAAATTATCTTCAACATATTCCCAAAAGCATGAATCATGATGGAGGAATGCTATCTTTGTGTGGCCTTTTTTACCTTTCTAACATAATTTTTTTTTAATGTTATATAAGAAATCTATTTTCAAGCCTAATATAAAGGAAGAATCAAATGAAATAAGAGAGAAACATGTAATATCGAAGCATGCTGAGCCTATTAGATGCAAATCTAGTTCCAAAGTCATTTACTCCATCTAGGCCCTCCTAATATGGCATGTTGAGGATGAGGCTTGGGAAATTTTGGATTGGTCAAGAGCATTGATAGTGGTGACCTAAGGGATGTTAAGATAGTCCCATTGAAGGATAATCAAGTAACATGTGCATTGAGGATGATGCAAGTATATTATCAATTGGTAACAATTATTATTGTGATTCACTAGCTATGTTAAGAAATGAAGAATTGAGTGAAATAGGTGATTAAAATATGATCATGATATAAACAAACATCCCTAATCAATAAAAAAAATTGTCTAGCAATTGAATATGTATGATGGTGAAAACATAGGAGAAAGTAGTGCATAATAGTTCCATAATTACATCTATTGTTTTGTAGATGGTAAAAACATAGGAGCGTGCTATGAAAAGAGTAAAGGGAAATACCTAAATCACCCAGAAAAACACATAGATGGAAAAAAAACATAAGGTAGGCGATGCTCTTGCAACAACAGAATGTAATGTCTACATTAGCGCACCAAAATGTATAATCAACTAGCGGATACACTATTTACTAAATCATATTTAACATTCTATCAATAATATTAAAAGTAGAAGATGCCAAAATACATACTCACTCAAGTTTTTCTTGGTTTGAAGAACCATCTAATCTCTACTAAACAAGGCCAATCACATGAAGGAATATCATTTGTCCCCTCAAGTCCCTCCTTCCCCCCTCCTTGTCACAAATACCACAAAAGGAATAATAAAACACATTGAACCCTAGCCATATATCCAGACCTTCAATTAATCCTATAGATAAGTCCACTTCCACACAAACCTTTGCTACTAAGGTGCTTTCCATGACCAAGGTTTTGAACCCTTTTATGACATAATCGAGTGTGATGTTACTCCTCCTAGTTATTCTATCCTTATCCTAGGTAGGCCATACCATTTTATAAGGATTTAGAATAATACATATAGGATTCCAAAGGATTGCATTAGGTATATGCTCACATATACCTCTCATTATCCTTTATCACTATATGTGTTGGAAAACCAATGATTATATGTCACTCTCAATAAATTTATGTCATTGTACATTGTCCAACAAGTTAAGGAACATATCAAAGATAACATGACCTCTTTCTATCTACATCAATTCATTCAATCCTAGATAAATCTATTTGAAAATCCCAAGGATATCCTCTTCTTTGAAACATACAACATTTAAATGGTGTTGTTCCTTGATGTTCCCAACAAATTTCCCTTGTTGTTATCACCCACTAAAGGAGAGTGCAGAGATCAATCGATAAATAATTGGGCATGTAAAGGATGTAAAATGATTAAATCACTTACAAATATATTTCTTTTATGGTGGCTATGAATGTGAAATAAGAGTGGTGGTTGTGTGTATATGTGTATAGTATATATCCAATAAGGTCACTACTGAAAATTGTGATGAAATACCTCATATTGATGGGATTATTTACTAGATCATAGGGGTAAGTACTTCAATAAAATGGACCTCATTGTAGGATATCACTAATCTTATCATTGATATCATCATAATTCATTCTCCCTTTTCATTTTTACCAAACTAGACTAGTGGAATCATGAACCATTGGTTGTTGGAGGAAAGAGAGAGCGGACCAACAAAAAAGTCCAATTTTTTGAGGTTGAGATCCAATAAGTTTTCCTAGCCTCCAAGGATATTTCCATATCTCATCCAAAATTTGTTGAGACACCTATCAATATTTTCAACGATATACATGGACAATATTCTAAGTCTTTAAGGTTTTTTTAGTATGGTGGCTTTCTAGCATCAACAAATTATTTATTTGTGGATGATCATGTGGATCACGACAAGATAATGTTAGAGACAATATGTCTTCTTCTTGCTTACAATATTAAATACCCAAATAATTTTTTTCTTTTAAGGGAAAACCATGAATATGTTTTAGTCAATAGATATATAGTTTCAATGATAGATTCAAGTGGTAGTTCAATTTTGCAAACATGAGTGAAATTTTGACAAACACCAAGCTGCACAATAGGAATAATGAAAGAATGGGAAATGAAAAGAACACATGCCAGGTGCTTCTAGATTTTGATTGGTGCTTTGGAGGTGTTTCTAGTTCTCTTGTAATATCAAATTTACTCAAAAAGTCTCTTTTAGGTGTTGATTCTAACCTATAGTTTAATGATTTAGATCAAGCGGAAAATCAATTATATTGAGATGCAAGGGTTAACTAACTCATCAATAAAATATATAGACAAAGAATTTGATAGAAACATCATCTTTTCCTCAACAAGAATAATTTATTTTTTCCATGTGAAGGGGTTGTGGTTGTGTTAACTGCTACCTTGTTAGCTATTTCACTTCAGGAATATGCAAAGAGACATTATGCTAAAAATAGCTGAAGAATCAAATCACCTATGATTATAGGACCCCAACAATTGGCACTCACCAGTGATATCTTTGACTTGCCTTTATGCATGTTGATGATCTATAACTTCCCATCCTTGATCAATCAATACTACTTGGATCTCCACATGAAGATTGCATCCCTCATATACATGTTATGAATTCCAAACACTAATCCACATACATCAAGGGGTACTACATCCAATTCCACTTCATAAATAAAATAATCACTTAAAACAAATATAATGTTACACTATTTTGTTACCTTTATCGCTACATCCTTGTTTACCCAACCCAATGGATAGAGGCTAGTATGATTATGAACCTCCAATCCAACCTTATTGGCCAGATCTACTACTATGAGATTATCCTGTGAACCATATTCAAACATAACATCTATATTGGTCTTCTTGACCTGAATATTGATGTGGAAGAGCTTGGTCATCTCCTTCTCTTCTCGATGATGAAGGCTACTCAAATTCATCTTCTTCTTCACAGATAAGAATAAAATCTTCTCATCCACATTTGAGCTACTTTCAACATGATTGCTCGAATCTATGGATAGAAGGTTCTTTTTCTTTTTGTCCTTCTTGTAGTTCTTCGAGTTTAGTTTTGGATGTAGTTTCCAACATTTTTCTTCGGTGTGGCCATAAATTTTGCAATGGTTCTTTGGATATTTTCACTGATGTGTCATGGTTGTGGTCTTCTTATCTTTTCCCCCTTTCCACTTCTTCTTACACTCCTTAGAAGATTCCTTGTTCTCTTTCTTCTTTCAACCACTTTACTACCACTTCTTTTGGACTATGTTTTCGAGATACTGTGCCTTTACACATGCCTCATCCATTGTCCTTGGATTGAAGAGCATCACCTACTTTTGTAGATGACTATGTAAACCCACCAGATAATTTATGAGTACATCTGTGTTCTTGGGAGAGATACCCACCATGATGGCCATCTTTTTGAATTTAGTGGTGTACTCATGTACACTCTTCCCTTGTCTCTTCCTGAGATAGTGCCGCTAGATACATTGTTCCTCTACATACCCGATAGGATAGAATTGGGACTTGATGAGGGTTTTAAATTCCTCCCACGTAGTTACTAGAGGATCACCCTCCAACCAAAATGTTTCTGCATGGATTTCCCACCAGGTTAGAGCATGGCCCTCTAACTTTAAACTAGCAAATGAAATCTTCTTCTCTTCATCTATATGGTGAATAGTAAAACAAACTTCTAGTTGTTGTAACCAATTATTTAGTTTTAATTCATTTATTTCCCCTTCGTATGGATTTATTTCCACTTTAAATTTCATCTTAAATAATAATTGTGAAGGGTTTACGACACTCAAACTCGAATTCTCTTTTTCAAATTCGTTCCATGACTCCTTTCCCGAGTCTTCTTGATCTATTGATTTCCCCTCTAATTCGATATCTGAGTTAGAGACTCCATCATATCTTAATGGTCTTAGATTTATTGTTAGATCTTCCATGCAGAGGTTCATATTGCGACTGATGTTGATGACTTGCGCTTCCAACCTCTCAAATATCTCTTCTGCTAGATCTGAAGGGTTATTATGAACATACTCGTCTACCATGGTTAGGGTTTATGTGACTTCTCTTTAAGTCAATTCCTAGATTCTGAAACTTCCCACAAATACCCAAAAGAAAAACCTTATTTGATACCAATATGATCTGTAAAATATCGTGGATATTCCACTGGAACAATTCCTCACAATAGATCTGATAAATAAAATTGAAATCTACACTATGAAGGTTAAATTCCTTTAGATTCCAAAATATTTAGTTATTGATTTTTGCTTATGCATGAAATAAACAAAATATGGAAACTGGAGAAAACAAAAAGTACAATCAAACACCATCCACAAGATAACACAAGCATTTTCTTTAGGAAACCTTATGAGATAAAACCCAACTAGAAGGTGAGGCTGCTCTACTCTCTTTTTTCTGGTATGGAATAATGCAAGTAGAAAGGAGAAGCAAATCTCTATGGAGTTACCGAATACTTGTGTCCTATTAGGATGGTAAAAAACATTAACCCCCTCTATTATTCTCTCTAATTTCCTGCTCCCATTTGTTCTTCCCTACTATGGAATAAAATACAATAACATAGAAAGTAACCCATTGTCCTCCTAGTGGCCTGATATTTAACATAGCCTAATAGCCATCTAGGGGTAGGTTTTTGACTTCTTCAAACCTCAATTGTGGTATGGTTTTGAAAATTCTAGAATATTTTTTAAACTCTTCACGTGGTTAGCCCCATATGTATGAGTAATGGAGGTTGACGTGGAATCCTCGTGTACCATGGTGATCAACATGATAGATCAACTTGCGGGAGGCATACCTTTTGCATACAAACTCTGATTGATGCATGGTTTACACTATTGGAAAGGTATGAGAGTGTAGAACACTTTGAAGGGGTCGTGCATAGGTTCGAAAAATTATAACCCTAAAAAACACCATTTAATTCCTCAAAATGGATATGGAAGGTTATGGACCCCAATTTTCCAAACTCGGACCTGCCACTAAGATGACCCTCCAAGTTGATTACTCCAATTTTTTCCACTCTCAAAGCATCGATATAGATGAAAAATAATATAATGATCCAATCCAGATCAACATCCTTCTCATAAGTCCATCGACCTCAAGACCCTTGATGCCTCCTTTAGATGATGATTAGGGTTTGCAAATATAACCCTAGTGGTGCTTCCCTCCCGAGCCTCTCCCTGACTTCATTACGCGAAAACAAACCACCTTCAGTATACTGCTTCTCAGTGGAGGATCTACTCTCCTACACAAATAATCACCCACAACAAAAACTATGCTTACCCTACTCATATAAATAGTCCTACACATGACTACATATTTATGACTCTCATCTTCCTAGGCTCGCCAGTGAGGGAGTCAAGCCTCAACAAGCTCTTGTATCAAATTATACATATTTAGGATGATAGGATATAGAGAGAGTACACACACAATTACCTTGTCTATTATATTAAAGAACATATGCATTTATACAATGTCAAGAAGAGCTCAACCATTGATCTGGCTTAGAGAACAAGGGTTCAGATTTACCTTATCTAACTATCAGTGGCTCGTCCTTACCTTTATCTTCTTGAATCATGCAATCAAGTACTACTTTGACTTGGAGTGGAATCCTTACAATATTTATTTATAACTTAATCACATAGGTCATCTCATCTAGTTACATATCCAACATAGTGAATATTTTAGACCTCGATGTAATAAAGATGTTATTAGTGTGATTCAAAGTGCTTATTTTTTTAAATTATTATTATAAATAGAAATAATAATATAATATGAAAATATAAATATAAAGATATAATTAAAACAAAATGTTTTTATTAAAATTTATTTATAAAAATTTAGATAAAATATTCATAAGAACAACAATATGATGGAAAAGGCTCACTAGCCAACTCAATTGTATTCACACCAATGGTACATATTTATAGTACAATGGGTGATGCCACCTCATAGAGAGATTTGCTCTATATCCTAAAATCATGCATGAGGACTAGGCTTAGACAATATGAACTAACTCATTAGTCACCACTTGAGGATATATTACTAATATCATAAATGAATAATACAAATAAAGGTGACAATTAGACTTAGTGATTGGTAAGGTAAGCCATATGCTAACAGTCCCCCCCTCAATCACAAGTCCAATTAATAATACCAACAATGAAGCATAAATTAGTATCATTTCCAAGTATTCATACTAAAATTCCTGGGCTGAGACTCGATGAAGAATTGCCTGAAAAATGACCAATCTGGATGTTGAATGGGTCATCTGAAATGAACTAGAAGAGAACCAAGATATGGAAGTGAACAACTGTAATATCTGAACATTCCCTAATTGCTTGACAATTCAATCATTTTTCCAAGTATTTGAGCTCGACGAATCTGATGTCTTCNATACTAAAATTCCTGGGCTGAGACTCGATGAAGAATTGCCTGAAAAATGACCAATGTGGATGTTGAATGGGTCATCTGAAATGAACTAGAAGAGAACCAAGATATGGAAGTGAACAACTGTAATATCTGAACATTCCCTAATTGCTTGACAATTCAATCATTTTTCCAAGTATTTGAGCTCGACGAATCTGATGTCTTCTGCTAATTCGTGAACATGTAGTAGCACCACTCTACTATCAGTGTATCATTGAAGTTCTCTCTGAATCTGTGGTTTGGGATAACCATTGACCAATTGATACCATGTATCTAATGGTTTTTGGATGCCCCTATCCAATTTTTACACTTTTAGGTGTCCAACAACATCCCAATTCTATATCATGTATATGATTCAATTGTTATTCATTGAGCCATAATTCTTCCAAAGTCTTCCATCTACATACTTCAGTTTCCCATTTGACAAAATTGATGCCCATTTAGAATATTTGATGTCAAAATTTTCATTCTGACAACCATATTCAATTCCATCATCAACTCCCCCCTTTGTCAACTGAAAGGAGATACCACAAGTGGTTTCACGAACCATCTTCACTTGATTTTTGAACTTCTTGCAACCTCGTGGTTAACTCGAGTGTGAGTGGAGCCGCTTGACGCCACCAATTATACAATGAATTACACCACTCCCATAGTCAAACACATATGTTGAGTTTAATATCCTTGGAGAAGTTTACTCACAATATCCTATTCCAAGGCTTTAAATCTTAAGCTAGTTTGTGCACCCTGAAATATAAAATCATTTCTAATCAATTTTAATTTTATCGGCATCAATTTTAGTGGATTTGTTTACTCAAAATATTTGGTCGTGAAACAAATGATGTTATTACTCAGCAAGTAAAATAAATGAATATGAATACGCTACAAAGTCCTAACATCAATTCTCAATAAATAATGATATTTTGAAAATTAAACTTTCAATTCAACTTTGCAATTTCAAATAAGATAAAATATTTCCATACATGTATTAAGATTAATGATAAGAACCCAAAAGATCAAATGCCATAATGCAAAATGTATATTTTTGTTTTTCAATATAAGGAAATGAAAATTCAAGGACTCAACAACAACTTGATATATAGACCCTACTGTAAGAAAATAGAGACAAACCAAGAAGGATATCAAGAAGAAAACACCAATCCAAATATGCAAGGACAACCAATGAAATATGATGAGAAAGAAAAACCTCCCAATTTCCTATCACTTTGCAGGCACTTAACAGCCATGACAGAGACGCAAGAAGACTATTCAACCATCAAAACTTACCCAGAAAACACCAAAATCAACAATTAAGCAAACAATGATGATGTATGCGTCTATTCAAGAAAAGGTCACGTATTTAATCTCCCTATAGAACGACAACTCGCGTATGTACACGTCTGTCAAGGGAAAAAATGTGTATATGTGTTAAAACATTGTCAGGTTAAGGATAAGGCCAAGAAACTCAGATTCAAAATGGAAATAGGCTGTCCAGCAATCAAATGACAAGAAAACGCAAGCTAACTAAGAGAAATCAAAGGAGAAAAATAGTCCAAATCCCATAAATAAGATTCAATCTCCAGTGTGATCACCAATTCTGTTACGAGGAAAACAACTCTATGGCAAGGGGTAAACCACAACAGACAGAATGAGTGCAGAAATCAACTCTAGTCTCAAGTATACTATATAAACAAAGATGCTAACAAGACAAGAGAAAGATCCTACCTCATCCGGATGTTTGAAGAAGACCAGCGTTGAGCACTCGAGTCAAAGCTATACACCTCCAACTTGTCCTCAACAACCAAGATACGCAAGCATATCATGATAATATATACATTTAGAACATAAAATATCATAATCCATCAATATTCATAACAAATTTTCCCATGGAATAACAATTCAAATATTTGTAAGACATTAATCACACGAGAAAATAGTATTTCTATTAAAATATGATCAGTAGAAGTGTATGAATGAAAAAATTCTATGTCGACACATCTTTGAACCGAGAAACTAAGTCCCCTCCAGCTCAGCCTCCACCACTTCAATCCTCTACCAAAGGCAAGCTCATATAAGAGAGATAATGATGTTCTCCATCAAAGAGGTAAGAGTTTGGGGGCTGAAAAATGTGTTCAGACTTAAAAGGACAAAGGGATGCAGACTCAGTATGAAGTGAATAATTTCTCCATAGTAAGGTTTCTCTAAAAGTTGAATTCTTTCTCTCCCTTCCATAGCTTGGATATGGCCCATTTATTTACTTCAAATGGAACTSAAGGGCCAATTCAGAATGTTTCCACTATATGGAAGGTCAAGGATAATGGATCTTGTGATGTGACATGGAAACCCGACACCATTTCTAATTTTGGACACAAAACCCAATGTACACGGGATGTAATGGTGAAACCTGCGTATACACATGTTGTATAGTTGTTAGAGCGTGTATATGTGGAAAAATATGTTTTTTAGCTCTTGAAATTGCAAAAAGGAACTTCAAGTCTGCATAGGGAAATGGAAAAGGCCTCTGAGCAAGTTGCATGGGGTGAGGAAAATATTGCTATAACAATCATGTATATGATTCAATTTTTATTCATTGAACCATAATTCTGCCAAAGTCTTCCATCTACAAATTGTAGTTTCCCATTTGAAAAAGTTGATTCCCATTTAACATATTTGATGTAAAAACTTTTAGTTTGAAAACCATGTTCAATTCCATCATCAATTCCCCCATTTTTCAATTGAAAAGAGAGACCACAAGTGGTTTCACGAACCATCTTTACTTTATATTTTAACTCTCGTCGCTTAAGGTGGAAAAGCGTTACACCATTGTACTCCCCCATCCATGCTCAAGAGAGTACCATACTTCATCCATTATAATGAAAAGTGGGTATGTGGAAACAACCACATGTTATCTCATCCTACAAGGGCCATGCTTAAAATCTAAGCCATAAGGGGACCACTTTGGACTTATAACCCTTATGTCAAGTACAAAAAGGGTTATGTTCTATAAAATTGGTCTTTACTCGAGATTGAATTCTATGGTAAGAATTATATAATCTCTTGGTTGTTGATGACCACTGCCAAGGATCGATCCACTCATAGTGAATATTCAATATTGTAGGTTTCTTCAATGTTGAACGTATGTATGAACAATGGTTATGCTGGCCACAATGATTGCAAGGATGGAGATCAAAACAATGATTCTCCATGTGACCAACTTGATTGCAATCTTGGAATTTAACATTATGATTCTCAATTGGAATAGGGTAAGTGAAAAATTCAGGTGAAGTTGAAACTTCTTAATGGAATCCAACACTTTGGAACTAGATTGGTTTGGAATAATCGAGAATATGAAAGGTAACTTCCTTGTCATATCCAAGTCATGTTTTGTGCTTGTTGTACCTGATTTCTTCCCAAGGTCCGATGACAGGTTTGGAAAAAGTATTTTAAAACTCGTTATGCTCAACTTGCACAACTTCATATTCATCTGCATCTGGAGTTGTATTTCTTAGTTTCTCCTTCACTTACTAGTTATCATCATCATCATTATAGAGAGGGTTGTTTTGAACAAAAACTAGTTCATAACACTTCAATGATTGTTGATTTTTGAGATCCCTAATTTCATTATTCAATAGTTGGAATTGATATTGCAACAGATGAATCCTTGTTTGTATGACTCGTAAACATATGATAACACTTTCCAATGCTTCATTGGTCGATATGACCAGTTTTTTCTCAGTTTTTTCTAACAAAGTTTCCAATAAAGAAACCATCTCAATGATTTTAGCCATTGTTGTGCTTGAAATTCACGCTCGCTTATACTCTTGAAGTCACTCACTTGAACTCATTTTTTTTAATTCACTTCGAGGAAGTTTAATATGTTGGTTACCACCAAAATTACATCCCAAATCATTACAATGATTTGAGTTTCAACTACTCAACCCTATTAATTTTGACTCTCAAAGAACATAGACATGTAATAACTCAATCTTTGGTGTTGGGTTCAACGGAGAATGCACCTTATAACAAATTCAATTCCACTCAAATTGATGTTGATTTCACACTTACAAATAAATGATTGTTATTTTACAATGAATGTTGACTTCAAAGTTGAATTGATGCAAATGTTGATGTATATTTATCTTTGAATGTTGATGTGATTGTCAACTTGATTGTTTCAATAAGGTTGCTTGAATTGTCCATTACTTTGCTTGAACATGCATGAATTTATGTGTGCTTTCTTTTCCATAATTTGATGTATGTTGCGTTAAATGATGAGTCACAATTGTGTTTATGTCAAAACTAGACATTAAACATCAAAGCAACCATGAAAACATTCACCATTCAACACAATGGAAAGTGTTAAAACTAGACAACAACACTTCGTGGAAAATTCACCATCGAACACCACACAAAGTGTACCTAAGATCCCCTTATTCAATTTCAAGCAGATCAAGGTCACCATCACCACAAAATATATTAATGTTATTAATGGAGATGTTACATCAAACTTTCAACTAAGCTTCCCCTTGGAAATAAAAAATGTTTTAGTTTATAATTAAAAAGTTCTTATCACTCCAAAATGAAAGATGCTTTTAAAATATCTTTCATAAAGCTATATTTCTCATAAAACAATATTTTAATAAAATATGCCTTCTGAAAATCTTTATAGCTTAAAAGGTAAAATTTGTTTTTCTTAAAATGTGTGCATAGTTTGTTTTATATGCATACGACTTTTTAAATTTTCTTAGAACAAAAAAGAGTCTTTCAATATTCACTTACTTCCAACATAAGAGTTTCTTTATACCATGGAAAAGAAGATGCCTTCCTCATCGTCGTTTTCTCCATTCTTGAATGGACCGGTGCAAAAATATCTCAATCGAGATTTTAATCGAGATGAATGCTTTTTTGATTCCATTAAATACACAAACATAGATACTTGCATCAATTTTCATGAATCCATGCATTGAAATGCATCATGAAGCCAACGTATCCGCTTCTCTCTCGCCTTGTAGAACAAATTACTAGAAATACAAGGCGACAACAATCTAGTTGTTTGTGAATTTGCTCGTATCTTCTCGTTTGCAATATGAAGTTAAATCAACAGAGCGGAGGTCCGAGTATGGTTTGTAGAGAAATGATGTGGATCACTGATAGAAGGTGATGGGCGTTGGTATGGATCGTTGTCTTCAAGATTGGATTCACTTGATTTATTAGAACATTTGGTAACACAAATATCTCAACATGTTTATCAAGGCACATCAATTTCTCAAAACATCTTTACAGGCAACTGCATCCAAGTACCTGTCACTGAGATTATTGAGGGAATTTCATTCATCCAATGGTAGATCAATGGTAAGAAGAAGTTGGGAAATTCATTCAGTAAACCCTAAGCGATATTTTCGGGAACACAATTAATGTCACAAGTTTGTTGGTTTTCTGATGGTTCTTGTTGCGGTTTGTTTCTTCGTCACTGCGGAAAATATCTGGTATTTCGACTTGATCCTTCACTGTAAAATGTCACAAAGAATAGTGTGCATGGTGAGCGATTTTTCCAACGTGAAATGAATCTAGATATCAGATGAGAGCATAGGATTATTTTCAAAGCCAGGACAATGCAGCTGAAGCAACGAGCAGGTAGCGGGAATGGATCTCTGACTCGGTGGGAAAAGAAAGGTCAAGGAATCAGATATCGATAGAGATATATGGTCATTGGGTTTATCGATCTCCCAACCTCTCACAGATTTGGTAAAAGAGGTCGCAATAGCATCAAAGAGAAGAGATGAAAATATGTACACTCATTAACCTAGGGTTTAATCCAACAATTTGGCATTGTTCTTTTTTTTTTTTAAGAAAGCCAACCAAAAAATAGAAACCACAAATTATGATGGCAGAATGGAAGGACCATGTAGAAAATGTTTTAAGAGATGGTTGGGCAAGCAGATCAGAACCTTGAAAAATTCAACATACAATGAAAAATTTTATATAAAAAAAAATAATTGTATTTTAAACCAACATGGAATTGAAAGAATGATGACCCTGCTATTGCACCTCCAAAGATGGTGGATATGCATTTTGTTGTTGTGAGAAAAATCTACCATCCAACTTGAATTACTTACCATCCATTACTTACCATCCATGGAAGACTACGACATCATGCCCTTAAGATCATAAGTGTTATGATACCAATAATAAAATATTCACAAGAACAACAATATGACAAAAAAGGCTCACTAGCCAACTCAATTGTATTCACACTAATGGTACACATTTATAGTACAATGAGTGATGCCAACTTATAGAGATATTTCCTCTAGATCCTAAAATAATGCATGATGACTAGGCTAGGAAATCTTAACTAACTCATTAGTCACCACTTGAGGATATTACTAATATCCTAAATGAATAATACAAATATAAGTGACAATTATAATCAATGATTTGTAAGGTAAGCCATAGACTAACAATAAGGAGTTGATCAATCTTAATGTAGAAAATCAAAATAATCTATTTGTTTTGACTAGTGCAAAGTAGAAAATAAACATTGTTAAACATTGTGGGATGAAGAAATCTATCATCTTTGTGACACTAAGAACGTTCAAGATGAAAAACATTCTCTTAGAATGCCCTCCTTATACCCATATTAACTCACAATTTCAAAATATTTGTTATAGTACCAACCTTCCTAACATTCTAAGTCATCAAATCTATGGTGATCTTGGAAAGTTTCTATTAATATTTGTATATAATATATAAAATTTTAAAGAAATCGAAGTACTTTGTTACCTTTCTTAAGGTTTGACAAACCAATGTTCTTAATAGAATTCAATCATTGTCATCTCATCATCAAATTCACTATAAATTGATATTTATAATAATACTACATGATTCAAAGTTTTTGGCTGGAAAATAGTACAAATAAATATAAACTGTTTAAATAATATAGTATAATGCTTCAAAAGACAAAATCATGGAGTACATAATTTTTTTTGGAAGACAAAAAAATCCCACCATAGAAAAATGATATTGAGCATGAACAAATAATGTTTTATTGACTATGTTTTTAGTTTCTCTAGTTCAAATCTATAGTATCATTATATTTTTCTCGTTTAACCATGGAAATGTAGATTTGTTGGTGCAAAGTTGTATATGTTATGATCGATGAGTACATTGGTGAAGGATTCTTCTAAAACATTAGGAGTTCTATATGTTATGATGGATGAGTACATTGGTGCAGGATTCTTCTAAAACATTAGGATTGTAAAAATATTAATTTTTTTAAGTTTTTCAGAATGATTTTTCTTGCATCTCATTGGTTGGAGGCGTGAGGTGACTTTGATTTTCCATTTTTTATCTTATTATCGCTTGCATTTTTTTTAATTATACAAAAATATTTAATGCTTTTGGAAATGGTACAACTTTGTATTTTGTTGGGAATGTTGGTGCGTTAAATTTTTGAGCCACCAAATCATGGGAAATCTTAGTGGCTTTGGTTTTGGTGATGTTACATGTCAATTGGAACCCTAGTGTATTCAATTCTTTGATCAACAAATCATCGACAATGAGAAGTATTAAAGTCTTCGATCAACAAATGGTTGGTGTCGTGAAATAGATTTCTTCAAATTTTAGTGATGCCGAAATTATTTTCTTAGGTTTTTGTGGTTGAAAGCTACAAACAAACACCAAAAGGAGATCTTGAAAAAAAAATTGAATACAAATTTATTGAAAAAAAAAGGTAGTGTAACTAAAAAAAAATATTATAGAGAATCAAAGAGCAAGTTGACCATAATAGTAACTAGGATTAGAAAATGGTGGTGTTGTGAATGTTTTCCGTTTGAGTGGTATTATGTGTCTTTGTTGAAGAAAGGGTGCCATATTTTTTGTGTAACGATGGAGATCTAGAATTTATTTGAGGCTGAGTGGGTGTGTTGTTGTACCTGCAGATGGTTGTGGAAGATTAATTTCGCATTATGTGAAGCATTGGAGCATTATGTTATGTGAGACATTGAGTTTCACGGTGGGTGTGTTGAACTAGTATTATGGGTTTTACAAAGTGTTGTGGGATGCCATTGTTGTGAGTACATTGGACATGGTTTGCTAGTGTATTAGATTATCTATAAAGTCTATAAAACTAATCTATTTTCTTTGACAACAAATAAAAAAAACTAAAGAAATCAAAAATACCAGACTAGGGTACTCATCGATGGCATCCTATAGAAATTTGCAACAACACACAAATTGACATGCACAAGTAGGATTACCCAAATCCAAAATAGCCACACTCTCGAAAATTTCATCGACTAGAGAATCTAATACACTAGCACACACACTTTTTCTAAGTTTTTGTTTTTTTTGTGAAATAGAACGATGTTATGCAAGGCCTAAATATTTTTCATTTCAACGATTCTATGCACAAAATGTCTATGTGTATATAGTGTGTCTTATTATTAAACATTAAATTAAAATAGATATAAACAAATAATTTGTGAAGTGAGAGGTAGCTATTATATAAATTTTCCAATAATCAATTGCCAAAATAAAATCTGTAAATCTTAGAAGTTCACTTAATTAAATTTAGCATCAATATTGACTATGTCAATTCAGTCTATAAGCCTCTCAGAATAAAGTATATATAGAAATTTAGTCAATTAAGTGGAAATTTAATGTTCTAAATGTTGAATTGACTTTTCGAAAGTCCAAAAAGAAAAATATGTAAAGTACCTCGCAATAAATTTTACTTGTAACCTTAATAAATTGGTACCTTTGAATCCCTTGAGCACACCACTCCCTTCCTATAGTTTTTAACCTTGTGCAATATTTTGCTCCAAACAAATTTTCAGTAAAAGAACAAAAAATATACAATGGAAAATACACACATTACAGAGAGATTTTTCCTCTCGAAACCCAAAACCCAAACTGGGAAAACCAACATATTCTATATTCATTCACATAATACATTGTTTACAATACAATATACATATATGAGCCAACGACATCCAAAAACCTAATCCAATGACCTCGATTAATCAACAACCCTAATTCCTTAATCGAAAAACCATGTGCCAAAAAAGTGTCTATAAATGGACATGAAAACAAAGGATCACCCACAAATGGACACAAACACTACTAATATATAATTATGACTAGAATTAGTATTTTTGTTTTAGCTTTCAACCACATAAAACCTAACACTACTATAATATATATATGAATATAATTAATTATGACTACTTCTAATCATAATTATATTTATCTCTACTAACACTACAAACCCACACTAACTATATAT
>SNQJ01S0121554.1:19733-31717 GCA_010110895.2 Picea sitchensis | reverse complement strand
CATTCTTGGGTGAAAGGGGAGAAGAACTTTAAAGTATCATAATGCTAGTCTTGTGACATTCAAAGGGTTGGAAAGGAGAGATTGGAGGAGCTATCACAACATCAACATCAAAATTGTAAGTGCTTCATTGATTTCCATATAATATAACTTGGCATGTTCCCCTCATTCTTATGTTTCTTATTGTATGCATGTCTATAGTTTCTTAGTTCAATATAGATAGATCTATTTTCCTAATTGTATATTGTGGAAGAATGAAGTATTGTTTTTTCTCTTGCATGGGGAGATTGGTCATTAAGATCAAGGGCTAGAGCAATGAAGACAACCAACTAAAATGAGGTAGGTCATCTATCCCATTCTATCATCTTCTCTTCTCATTCTATTTGTTGGCATGTAAAATAGATTTAAGGAGAAAGTAGGGAACCGTTTGTTACCTTATGTCTTGGATTAAAGGAGTCTTGATCCAAACGGGTTTTCACCTGTTCACAGGGAAAACATTTCCACAATAGAAACTCAAAAATCCATTGGGGATCACTTCTTTTAATATTTCCTTAGTGTTTTCTATCCCTTTGAATTTTTTTTTCTTGATCTTTTTGGATTGTATGCATATTATTTGAATTCTCCCCTTCCCTTATCATCACTGGGAAGCTTACTGAGTCAAGAACCTGACCCTTTCTCATATCTAGGTGAGGTTTGTGTTTTATCACCAGTTTCCAGACTTCATCCCCCCCCTATAAGGGAATACAAGGTGATAAAATCTTGATTATTCCCCTCTCTAAGTGTCTGGGGGAGTGATGAAACCTTCATCATTTCCCTATATGCAGTGTTATAGGGGTGATAACATCCTAATTATCCCCCTCTCTTAATATCTTGGGGAGCGATAAAACCTTGATCATCGCCCTGTCTGCAGTTTTATAGGGGCGATAATCCTCCCTTTGAATGGATTTTTAACTTTACTCACCTCTTTTCTATCGGATTTATGTCTCAAAACCTTATATCAAACTCCTTCATGCATGATTGTGGCTTTGATTGATTAAATTTAAGTGATTATCATATTTTTGTTTCCTCTTTTGATTTTCCATCTCCTATCAAATTGGGAAGTTTACATGATTGTCCTAGGTTAACTCAATCCTTTGGCTAGGTCTGTGTAATCAGTATTTTGATCCTTATCAATTGTAGGCATTCAAATTTATGTCACCTTGATTCCAAGGCCTTATAGGTATTTTACATTTTTTCTTTTGGATTCCTTTTCATTGATTTGAGGATTGCATATGTTGCATTAATCCTTGTTATTGAGTTTCTCTCTCTTATCCTCTTGGGAAAACTTGTGATCCCTTGATTGCACCCTTGAACTCTTTAGCCTTGTTGCAACTTTGTATTGATATTTGATTTTTTCTACTTGAATTTTGGGTTCTTGTTTGAATGTGTGTTGGAGGCATTCTTTCATTAGAATTCTTTGAGTTCTTGTATAATTTTTGAGTGCATGTTTTGTGTGCATATTTTTGCTTCATGATCCTTTGCATCGTCACTAAATTATTTCGTTTTGTTTGAAAGTAAGGAAGAAAAAAAAAGTTGCATTTGAATTTATTTCATTATATTTGAGAAATAAAATAAAAATAAAAAAATCTTTCATTCTAGAGGGCATGTTCAAGCTCTCACTTTAGAGAGAAATAAATTGCATTGGGCATATGCATCTTGGAAAGGAAAATACTCTCCTCTTTACCATAGATAGAATTCATCGAAAATGAAATATTTTAATTTCATTTTTGTGCACAGTTTAGAGTCGATTCATAACACCATCTAGTCCACTTATGCTTACCCTATTGAGTAACAAACAACCATTAAAAGGAACTTGACACATAATCTAAAATAAATTAAAAATATATATATTTGATAGAAAACCAACATGTATAGGATTTTAGGGCCTTGATAGTAGGGTGGAGAGTTAAATCTTTGAGGCCACATGAATGATACTATATAATATTAGAGAGTTTAAAATCCAATAGTAGAAATTATCATTAGTCAAGAAAGCTCCTGTCACACATGATTCAAATACGAGGTCAAGCGAAGCGATCGGTTCATATATCCCCTCTTTTGTTCACCCAGTGGGAATATCACAATTTTGGGGATTTAAAGAGTGGTAGATCCTCATAATGAAACCACTTCTTCTTAGTTTCGGGTCGCAGATTTGTGTCTGGCATTCCCATGTCCATTTTTTTGTCTTGACTTTTGACTATACCCCCTCACCCGTTCATTGTGAATTGGTAAACATATAACCTCTCCTAGGATTCCGCACAGGTGACTGCGAGGGAGATTCCTTCTACAAGGAAGGTTCCTTGTGGTATCTACGACATACGTTCAATCTCCAATTAAATGAACCAAGAGGGAATTTTCTTGCAGGATATTACTTGCACCTTGGGGTATTGTTGCATGAAGGTTATCATAATTCTTTCTTGTTTCTTAATTGAAGGATTCATCTCCCATCTCCAGAAGATCCTTAATTCCTTTATCCCTATCATAATGGAGTTGGTTGCTTTCTCTTATCTTGTAGGGAATTTTGTAGTGTGTGCTCTTTGACATTTATTGAACCCTAGGTTGAATCCACATCCATGGAAAAAATTCCTGAGGCTACCAACCAAGGGACTCATTTTCATGGGGAACCTTATGATTTTCCTTTTTTTGGAAATGTTGGTCCTTGTTGGCACTTGGGTATAGAATCAAGCGAATATCAAAGAAGAAGAGGTAAAATGCGAACTTTGTGGAAGACACAATCACTATTATTAGGTCGAAGTAAACAAAATAGTAGAAAAGAAGGAGTGAAGCCCAAGAAAGTTAGTTGTTGGATGAGGAGATCAAGGATGATAGATAAGAAAGGTATATGGATCGAGGACAACTCAGATATCGGGAAAAGACATCGTTAGCACCGCGCGGGAAGAAAGGAGAGACAGGCTGGAGAAGCCTGGGAAAAGAGGGTCAAGTTGACCTAGGGTTTTAGACACCTAGGGTTTGTATATCTAGGGTTTTGACACCTAGGTCTTGACCTAAGGCTGTAGGTGAGGGACTATATTGTATAAATAGAGGTCGAGAGGACTTAGGTCGGGTTAGTACTGTTGTTGAGAATTGTTATTGATTTTTGTTCATTGAGAGAATATTGTATTGTGAGTGAGAGAAGTGTTGAGAGTAAGATCCTTCTAGCATTGTAAGATCTTCAGCTGGGTGCGAAGATCAAG
Source organism: Picea sitchensis (assembly GCA_010110895.2). NCBI lineage: Eukaryota > Viridiplantae > Streptophyta > Pinopsida > Pinales > Pinaceae > Picea > Picea sitchensis. Next base: position 28,490 of record SNQJ01S0121554.1, on the reverse strand, counting down.
TTCTACAGCTGGGTGCATAGGAGGGGGAGAGAAAGAGAGAAGAAGAAGAATATCTACTAGCAGAGAGCATAGACAAGAACTGTAAGCTTTACCTTAATATATCATAAGAACAATTATGTGGACGTAGCCCAAGGGAGAGGGTGAACCACCTATATCTGGTGTTATGTGTGTATTATTGATGCTTTATCTTTGTCTTTGATATACTGTTATTGCATTATTGTATTAGATCAGATCTATAGAATGTGGAGTAGAGTTTAGTGATAAGTGAGCTAGGTATACTGCGTTGTATTGTGTTAATATCCACTTGATATTCCCCTGGTTGTATACATCTCTGTCCTGCAACCCCCCATAGCTACTTCGAGTGAGACTGCATCTGCTTCACAGGTGCTGCCAAAAGGGCTAGTAGTTAGGGCTTGTTGGTGCGCTCTTGGAGTGAACCTTGGGTCTTCCCATGTGCCAACAAATGGTTCCATTGTCAGGACAGGAATCTTCATGAGGGAATTTCAAGGTGGTTCCCATTGAAGACAGATATTCAAAAGTGGATAGAAGATCAAGAGAGGGACTTCAATGAATCCCAAAACAAGAACCCTAAGTTGAGTACTGAAGATTGGATACAAAGATACATTTTCACCGACATCCATGAGATCTTCTTTGGAGGAATCCAAAAGGAGTTGTTTGAGTGGTTGGCTAGGTTAGCTAATGCCCATTTCGAGATTAGATCTAGACCCCCTATGGTTTGGACACCGACAATGATCCAAAAGGTTAAAAGAGACGACAACGTTGTATCCAGAGCAATAGATCACTGGTTTGATAGTACCATTGGAGGGTATATCACTGAATTTGTTGTCGACAGAGTAGAGTCATATAGCCAAGATAAGAGATACATTTTCAAAGGAACTAGAGGGAAATTTATACATTATTTGAAGTTGAGAATCAAGATGATCTTGCATGGGAAGAACATTCTAATGATATAGTATATTGGTTGAAGCTAGAAAATCTAATGTTCAAAAATTCAGACAGCGACAACGACACAGAAGCTGGACATATGCATAATGGGAGAGTGTTTAGAGGGGTTCACCTTGAGAACCTTTTCAAGAAAAACTTCAAAGAAGAAGGTTTCTACAGTGGGGAAGATGCATATCTAATAGACGAAGAAAATCCAGAACCCTCTAGACTAGAGGAAGGAGCAACTGGAGAACTTCTCCAGGACGAGCCAAAAAACTCAGGAACTATGCAGACTATTGAAGTAAGTATCATTAACCCTCCTATTTTTTCAACAACACTAGGAAATTAGATTAATTAGAGTCATCAGAGTCCTTAGAGTGTTACTACTAGCAGTTCAGCATGTACTCAGACATGAAACCAAAGTAGCTCTATGGCGGATGAGATGAGGTTCCCTATCTTTAGAGGGGATGGATACAAAGACCCAGATCAACATTGGTTCCTGTGTGAAGCCATGTGGAATATTAAGAATGTCACTGATGAGGCTGTCAAAAGAACCTAGTTCAGCACTACTCTTAGAGATTGTGCACTGAGATGGTACATGAAGCTTGTCCAAGGACTTGCACAACCCCAACCATTGAATGATTTCAAGAATGCGTTGATTGAAGAATTCAAGACACCCAAATCAGAGTCACAATGTATTATGGAGCTGAAGGAGATCAAACAGAAGGTTGTCGAACCTGTCTAGGAATTTGATCAGAGATTCAAGACCTTAACATGTTGATTAACTTTTAAGATCCCAGATGAACAGAACAAAGAATGGTTCATCGTTGCATTGTTACCACACATCAGAGTTCCTCTGATGCAACAGAAAATTGCTTCGCAGTATGAGGCGTTGGAGATCACCATGAAGCTTGAATCAGCCCCTATGGGAGAATCCATCTCAGGTATGAGCTAGATCTTGAGCCAGCTCGCAAGTTTGTCTTTACAGATCGAAGAAATAAAAAAGGATAAAGGAAAGGACAAAAGATAAGACATATGGTGTGTTAGATGCAGACCAGAGGGCCATGATAATGAACATTGCCTTGCATTTCATGAATATTTTGCCTTAGGAGCTCCGATCCCTTTGAAGAAAGCCACATTACCCTGGTGCAAAGTATGTAGAAACCGACATCACCCTGGTGAATTCTATTACATGCAAAAGTATGTTCAGACACCTGCAAACCTATATTTAACCTTCTGTAAGTCAATAGGGCATGATGATAGAGACTGTAGGGCCTATGACCTCATGCATGAAAGGTCAAGAGATGTATACAATATCCAAGGTGAAGTGCAATACGAAGGAAACACTACGCAGTACAACTCCCCGGGAAGAGGAAACTTCAATCCTCGCGATGGATACAAAGGAAGAGAACAAGGACGAGGAATGGGTCGAGGCCGAGGAAAGATAATTTGTTATAGTTGCATGCAACCAAGACATCTAGCAAGAGATTGTCAGAACCCTTGTAATACTTGCAGTTATTGCAATTCTTTTGAGCATGTTATAGAACATTTCCCTATGTTGCTGGATAAGCTTCAAGAAATATGAGAACCTAAGTAGAACCCACAAGTGCAGTTGATATATGTTGAACCACACGGAGAAGACTCGTGAGCCGTTGTTATTACTCTATGAGGTGCTATTACAGGAAAAGATAGAGTGACCCAAGGGAATACTATAGAAGACTCAGGAGTCAGAAAAGATGCGAAGAAGACTCAAAATTTTGATGCCAAGAAAGAAGATGAAAATTTGAAGATGCAAGGAAAGAATTCAAAAGATATCAAGGCTCATCATCAAGAAAATGGCCATAATTAAGGCAATATGGAATGCCATTGGTATTCGATTAGTCTGCTTCACCGAGAGAGGGAAAAGAGGTAAGCAAGCTCATGTAATTTCTATATACTTGTATTAAGCTAATCCACCAAGCAATATGAGATAGGAAAGATAAACCCCTTGCTGAATAGGGAAGTACACCAAATTGGGAAAAGGAGAAGGAAAAACAAAGAATTACACTTGAATGCTCAGATAGGAGAGTATGACATAGATTATGTGGTCCTCAACTTAGGGTCGGAGGTTAATGTTATGACAAAGAAAACTTGGGAAATGATGGGAAAACCGAAGTTAGACTATTCCCCTATAAGTCTTAGGATGTCTAAGGAGAAAGTTGTCAGCCCATTTGGACGACTAGAGCATGTCCCTATGGACATCGATGAAGCAAGGACCTTTGCAGATTTTGAGGTCATTGAAATTGTTGATGACATCTGCCCTTACCCGGTGCTGTTAGGAATTGATTGGGCCTTCAACAACTCTACTATTGTTGATTTGAAGAAGAGAATTATGAAATTTGAAAGAGATAGCCTAAGGGTCATTGCACCTTTATATCCAGATGAAGGTCAGAGAAACACATAACCCATCAGAGAAGAAGACCACGCATACGAATTGGAGAATATCTACAAACTGATAGCCAGACAACATAATTACATCAATCCTATGGATGATGGGAATCTGATATCGTGAAGTGAAAATGTATGCTCATCAGAATCATAAGAAGCACTGGAAAATTGGCAAAATCAGATGTATGGAGTATCCACAAGAAGGTGTGCCAAGCTGACCAGAGAAGTTCGTTGGATTGGTACAACGGTGAGCAACTTACCCATCTTTGATGGTTTGAATCCATTAGAGACATTTTTGTTGGAATTTGAAGCAAATGTACCAACGCAACAAAGACTGCTGGAAATGGATGAGGCCCTAAAAGCTACACTAGAAAGATGGTGGGGGACGCACAAAAGAAATATTACAAATTGGGTACAATGTCGAACCTTGATGACAACGTGGTTTTCAACCCAAGTAGAAATATGTGAAGTGAGGTACACAGGCTGAATCTGCCCAAAGGACCATGTGCGAAGCTGTGAAGAATCATGGAGCGACATTCCTCGAGAGAAATGGGTGCACAAATTCATCAACACGCTGGACACCACACCTATCAACTGGTACCTTCAAGCAGAGATGCACCTCATCACCACAGATTGGAAAGGTATGAATCATAATTTGGTAACTACATTTCTATTTGAAAGTCAATATCCTTTAGTAGAATAGAAACTACAGATTGTGAGACAGAAATAATTTTAAGAAGAATCTAGCCTCCCTTTGGAACAAGAAGAGGACGAGTGGACTGCGCCTCTCCAGAAACTGCAGTGTTGTTACAACATTAATGCAGATGACGATGATGATCCAAGGAAGTTCAACATCATTGAGACATAAGGCCAAAGATATGTGAAAGTACCAAGATTTGAACTACCATTGATTGGTCAACCAATCAAGATTACAAAGGTCAATATTGGAATAGAGGAGACATCGAAGCTTGAAAATGTCAGATATTATTGGGATGTTGCTACCATTGACAAGATTACAGAGATATTGCATGAATATCAGGACTTGTTTTCGACCAAGTTCACTGACATGAAGGGCATCAAGGGACCTATGGGAGAGATGAGGATACCTTGGAAACCATATGTGAAGCCAGTCAAGAAAAAGACCCTATAGATTGAACCCGAGGTATAAGGAAAAAGTGAAGCTTGAGCTCGATAGAATGTTGGAAGCAGGTATTATCGAACCTGTTGAAGAGTTTGAATGGATTAGTCCTATGGTGGTGCAAGACAATAAGATAGGATAAATCAGGATCTGCGTAGATCTCAGGAAGCTGAATGATACTTGCCTACATGACCCCTTCCCTACACCATTCACTCACGAAGTGCTAGATAATGTAGGAGGCCAGGAGGTGTATTCTTTTACAAATGGATTCTCAGGATATCATCAGATCTGAATTGCCAAGGAGGATCACCACAAGACCACATTTTCAATAGAATGGGGATCTTACCAATATACAGTGATGCCATTTGGACTGAAGAATGCCCCAACCATCTTTTCTAGGGTGGTGGTTGAAGCATTTAAAGAATTTTTTCATAAATTTTTAGAAGCATATTTTGACAACTGAACTGTGTTTAGTTTGTTGAAAAACCATATTGAATTCTTAAGACTAATGTTGGATAAGTGCAGGCAGTGTCAAATTGCTTTGAATATGAAGAAGTGCATCTTCTTCTTACCATTTGGAGTGTTGTTAGGGCATATTGTGTGTAAGTAGGGACTATTGGTAGATCCCTCTAAAATTGCTATTATAGTTGATTTTCCACCTCCGACTTAAGTTAAACAATTGCGCACTGTGCTAGGACATACTAGATATTACATAAAGTTCATTAAAGGCTATGCCCAAATTACAACACCGATGGAGAATCTTTTGAAGAAGGACTACCAGTTTGGTTGGACAGATGAATGCCAGCAGAGCTTCGACACACTGAAACAAAAGATGGTTATTTCACCCATTCTGGTTTTCCTAGATTGGACTAAAGAGTTTCATGTGCATGTTGATGCATCATCCATTGAATTGGGAGTTGTGTTAGCACAGTCGGGAATAGAAGACATCGATCACCTGTTAGACTTTGCTACTACCATAGAGAGAGAAGGATTGGACATGGTGTATGCGCTACAAAAATTTTGCCACTACTTATTGGGAGGACACTTTAAAACGTTCACAGATCACTCCACGCTGAAGTACCTAGTCAACAAGCTAGTGGTGGGGGGCCGAAATATGCATATGGCTTCTTCTGTTTCAAGAATATGATTTTGAGATCATCGTTAATCTAGGAAGAATGAACAAGGGCCCTAACCACTTGTTGAGGTTGGACCATGGAAAAGAACCCACCAGTCTAGAGGATACACTATCGGATGCACAATTTCTTTCCATCAGAAAGATCGATGACCACTTCGCAGAAATAGTCAAGTTACTGTCAACAGGAATGGCACCTAGTGAGTATACAATTCCCCAGAAGAAACAACTAGTAGTGTGTATTGCAGACTTTTCATTGATTGTGGGTCAGCTATACAAGATGTGACTTGATGAGATACTAAGAAGATGTGTTATGCAGGAAGAACACCCACTGATCCTCGCAGAAGCTCATGAAGGCATCACAGGAGGACATTATGCAGGGAAAGAAACTACGCAGAAGGTTCTGCGAGCTGGCCTTTAGTGGCCTACCTTACACAGAGATGCTAAGGATTATGCTAAAGCCTGTGATGTGTGATAGAGAGTTGGGAGACCATCCAGAAGAGATGAAATGCCATTAGCACCGCAGATGACCCTACAAGCATTTGAAAAATGGTCCATTGACCTCATGGGACCTATCAACCCACCAGGGAAGCGTACAGGAGCAAGGTGTATCATTACTGCGACTAAATACTTAACCAGATCAGCCAAGGACTGTAGTGCAACTACAATTGTGTGATTTGTATTTGATGACATAATAACTAGGTTTGGATGCCTCAAGATCCTTATGAGTGATCAAGGCACACATTTCATCAATAAGACAGTTAAAGCCTTGACTGAAGAATTTACAGTCCACCATCAAAAGAGTACACCTTACCACCCACAAGCAAATGGAACGGTTGAAACATTCAACAAGATATTGGAGACAACATTGACAAATATTTGCAGTGTGAACAGGGGTGACTAGGATTTAAGAGTACTTGCAGTACTCTGGTCTTATAGAACCACTTGCAAGAAATTAACAATGTAGACCCCCTTCAAGTTGGTTTATGGTATTGAAGTTGTTGTCTCGATGGAATACTTGGTACCAATCTTAAGAATTGATGCATTTACAGACATGGATGATACTGGCGTTGTTTAGGAGGGGCTCACACAGTTGGTTGAACTGGAAGAAGACAAATTTATTGCAGGATTTCATTAGCAGGTTCAAAAGGACAGAGAGAAGGCCTACCATGACATGCATATCAAGATGAAGGCTTTTAGATAAGGTGATTTAGTATTGGTGTATGATAGTAATTTTATAAGAAACCCAGGGAAGTTCAGAACGCATTGGCTAGGACCATATGAGATTGCCTATGTTATAGAAGGAGGGGTTGCACAACTGAAAACATTGAAGAGAGAATGGAAGGAAGGATTGGTGAATGGGAGTCGGCTGAAGGTGTACTATGACAAACAACTGCCTCACAACTCTCAGTAAAAACAAGAGGAAAAGAGTCTAGGTATCAAGTGCAGTTGAAACTGGGTACCAAACACATAAAACACAGTCTGCACAGGGATGGAGAGGAGGCATAAAGAAGAAAGCAAAGACTGCACTGTGTAGTCCAAAGTTGAAGTAAAATAGAAGGATCAGATTTGAAGTGCCTCAGGACGAGTCACATGTGAGTGTTGGGGGAATGTTGGCCCTTGGGTATGGAATCAAGTGAATATCAAGGAAGAAGAGGTAAAATGAGAACTTTGTGGAAGACATAGTGACTGTTACTGGGTCGAAGTAAGAAAAAGAGAAGAAAAGAAGGAGCGAAGCCCAAGAAAGCTAGTCGTTGGATGAGGAGATCAGGGATGATAGATAAGCAAGGTATAAGGATCGAGGAAAACTCAGCTAGAGGGAAAATCCACCATTAGCACCATGCGGGAAGAAAGGAGAGATAGGCTGGCGAAGCACGGGAAAAGAGGGTCAAGTTGACCTAGGGTTTTAGACACCTAGGGTTTGTATCTCTTGGGTTTTGACACTTAGGTCTCGACCTAAGACTGTCGGTGAGGGACTATATTGAATAAATAGAGGTCGAGAGGACCTAGGTCAAGTCGGTATTGTTGTTGAGAATTGTTATTGATTGTTGTTCATTGAGAGAATATTGTATTGTGAATGAGAGAAGTGATGAGAGTAAGATCCTTTTGGCATTGTAAGATCTTAAGCTGGGTGCGAAGATCAAGTCCTGTAGCTAGGTGTGCAGGCGGGGGAGAGAAAGAGAGAAGAAGAAGAAGATCTTCTAGTAGAGAGCACAGACAAGAATTGTAAGCTTTACCTTAATATATCATAAGCACAATTCTGTGGACATAGCCCTAGGGAGAGGATGAACCACGTATATTTGGTTTTATGTTTGTATGATTGATGCTTTATCTCTGTCTTTGATATACTGTTATTGCATTATTGTATTAGATTAGATATATAGAATGTGGAGTAGATTTTAGTGATAAGTGAGCTAGGTATACTGCGCTATATTGTGTTAATATCCACTTGATATTCCCATGGTTGTAGACATCTCTATCCTATAACCCCCCATAGCTACTTTGGGTGAGACTGCATCTTCTTCGCAGGTGTATCTGAAAGGGCCAGTAGTTAGGGCTTGTTGGTGCGCTCTTGGAGTGAACCTTGGGTCTTCCCTTGTGCCAACAATCCTCCCTATATTGCTACATTGACTCTTTCCAGTTTCACTGTGGGGTTAATAGTATGGTTTTTTTCCACTCTCATGGTCCCAAATGTCCCCATTTCTTCCAAATCAATATCTACACCTCAATAACGTCAACCTCCTGTTGACCCTTTGCCTTCTTCACATGTCGTGTCTTCTTCCCTTTCTTCTTCCTCACTTTGTGAAAGCCTTGATGCTAGTAACCAAGAGGCTACAAAGAAGAATAAAATAAGTAACAAGAAGAAGCAGAATAAGCAAGGGGGAAATCAACCAACCATTGTTGTGAGTGTTGATAATGTTGAAAAGCCTACCAACATAGGTCACAAGCCAAATTCCCTTGCAGTATTTGTAAGGGTGACCACCTTCTTAACCATTTCCTCGGTATTCCCAAGGTCATAAAAGTGTGATCCACAAGTTCTCAACAACTCATGTCGCAAACAGTTGTAAGTCATGCTGATGACACCCCATCAACTACTGAACATAAGGTTGGGGGG
>SNQJ01S0121554.1:0-10971 GCA_010110895.2 Picea sitchensis | reverse complement strand
TTTTTTTTTTCTTTTTATCTTTTCTATAAAAAATCAACAAAGAAAAAATAGGCTAAGGGTAAGAGGCCCTAACCTACTGACTGTGCAACCCTAGACTCAAACCCCTGAGAGGAACACTTCTCACCACAGGAAGGGATGACTGCCCCACCCTGATTGAAAAACAACCTATCAAGCCCGCGACTGTCACTTAAACAGCACGCGTGCAAACGCGTGCTGAGCTACAACAGCGCACGGGTACCCACGGGCTGTACTTGCACAAACTGCATGTATGTATGAACTCTAAGACAAAACTAAACACAGGTAGCCCAGGCCTGGAAAAGGCCTCTGGTATTGACAACCAGGGTCTCTTGAAAGGATTGGATGTTTCTTCTTAACAGAAAAGAAAAATAATTGCAAGAAATAACGAAATGCAATAAAGCAAACTGAGACAAGACAGTGAACTAGCAAGACTCAGACAGGATCCAAAAATCCCCCTGAGAATGTAAAATTCTAACAGAGAAGAGGAGGACTGCCTCTCAAGCTTTCTAAGTCCTACATGCTACTAAAACCCTTACAACAAGCATTAAAACGCGGGCTGTAGAAGGTTAGGGCGCGGGCACCCGCGTGCAGGCCTTCTGCAGGCCGCGGGTACCTCTGTGTGTCCCAAAAATTGCCGTCAAGCAACAGTCAGGGAAGACTAGTATGAAGAACCAGGCTCCCTGCTAGCTCATGCCTTACAGAAAATCAACAAGCAAAGAAACAAAAAATCTAATCTCTTAAACTACCCAAAGACTCAACCAAACCCGGAAACCCTAAAGAGTATATCTCCCCAGTGGAGTCACCAATTCTGTTGTTGGGAAATAATACCCTACGGACTAACAAGCTAGGGCTAGGCTTGCATACAGATGTTGACCTTCAAGAAATGACCTTTTAACCTACCACCCAAAACTTTAAACCCCTTTTTACGATACATGCATGGAAAGGAACTACTAACCTTTTTACTGATGTTTGGTGTAGATCCTCCGTTGCGCTCCTGACTGCTTTCTCGTGCAGCTCCTTCCAAAGTTAACCTACAATCAAGACAAAACACTACGCATGCATGATACTTTTCTACTTGAGGGTTAGAAATTAAGCATAAATTACACAAACCACATATAACTCATGCATTGGGACGGGAAAAGTATTCTTTTATTAGCTTCACAATGAATCAACTTACAATAGAAGTCGAGACCGGCCACTGTTCCTTGATCCTGATCCCGGGCTCCTCCTCTTCTTTGTCCTCCAACTGCTTTGCGTTAATTCTCCTTAGGCTTGAGGAAAGGCTAAAGGGTTGGGACAAATGGACTTGACAATTGGGCAGAGTTTCTTTGCTATATTTTTCCTCCTCCAAATGGTACCCCTACCCCTTCTTTTATAGGTTATAAGGAGCTAGGGTTTTGGACGAACTCTCGGCCATGCATGGCTGGGAGTTTTAGTTAACTGACCCATAGCTTTTTGTCCCATCGGAAACTTTCCTGTTTTTGTGCTTTGTTAGGTAAACGCGAGCTGTAATAGGCCTGCTAGCATTCAAACACATGCAGTAGTAGGCCTGCCATCGTTCCAACATGTGCAATAGTGGGTTAGGGCACGTGTACCTTTACCCAAGAGGTTTTTTAAAGAGGTTTCTCAGTAGATGTTTTGGCAATGAAGGGAATGAGTTGGCCTGATGCCAGGTAAGCATGTATGGTGCAATTTAGGGTTATAACAACTGGGTTGTCCCAACTAATTGGAACTCTACACTTTCTTCCATACATGACCTCAAAAGGGCTCATTTTCAATGATTCTTGGTAACCATTGTTGTAGGAAAACTCTACCAAAGGTAGATATTCCTCCCATTGTTTAGGTTGATGCATAACATGCATCCTCAACATGTCTTATAAGATTTTATTCACTCTTTCAGTATGACCATATATTTGTGGATGGTAGGTTGTACTAAATTCCAACATTCCCAAGCTTGCAAAGAAGCTTCTTAAAAAATTTGAGGTGAACTTGGCATCTCTATCCGAAATTATGGTCTTGGGAAAACCATGCAATCTGAAAATTTCCTTCATAAAAACATTAGCGACATCTATGGATTTGTAGGTATATTTAATGGGGATAAAATGAGTTACCTTTCTTATCTTATTGATTATTGTTACACATCTATTTGTCACACTACCAAGTGTCACACTTAAGTGTCACACTTTATCAAGTGTCGCACTTAAGTATTGCAATTTCATCACCATGTGGGAATATTTGGCATGATCCCTAGGCATGTTGGGAGAGAAACATATCATATGAAGGTTGAAATACTTTCTTTCACCTTAAGTTATTGGTCATTTTTTAGTATCATCGGTCCCCTTCTCACTTGAAGAGGAGGATGAACCCTTGTTATCACTTCTTCCTTAGTTTTAAGGGAGTGATACTATCACCACATGCTCAATTTTTGGGGGGGCATGAAGTGGTTACAACCATCATACCTTATTTTGAAGGGTTATTTATATGATCTTTCAATAGGTTGGTTCGAGCTATCATCTATCCAAGGAAAGGTAAATATTGTTTGTTCATCCAAATCCTCATTTGATGCTATCCTCTCCTCAAATTATCATATGGTTGTTATTCCTCAACTCCTATATAATGAATGCCATTCTTGGGTGAAAGGGGAGAAGAACTTTAAAGTATCATAATGCTAGTCTTGTGACATTCAAAGGGTTGGAAAGGAGAGATTGGAGGAGCTATCACAACATCAACATCAAAATTGTAAGTGCTTCATTGATTTCCATATAATATAACTTGGCATGTTCCCCTCATTCTTATGTTTCTTATTGTATGCATGTCTATAGTTTCTTAGTTCAATATAGATAGATCTATTTTCCTAATTGTATATTGTGGAAGAATGAAGTATTGTTTTTTCTCTTGCATGGGGAGATTGGTCATTAAGATCAAGGGCTAGAGCAATGAAGACAACCAACTAAAATGAGGTAGGTCATCTATCCCATTCTATCATCTTCTCTTCTCATTCTATTTGTTGGCATGTAAAATAGATTTAAGGAGAAAGTAGGGAACCGTTTGTTACCTTATGTCTTGGATTAAAGGAGTCTTGATCCAAACGGGTTTTCACCTGTTCACAGGGAAAACATTTCCACAATAGAAACTCAAAAATCCATTGGGGATCACTTCTTTTAATATTTCCTTAGTGTTTTCTATCCCTTTGAATTTTTTTTTCTTGATCTTTTTGGATTGTATGCATATTATTTGAATTCTCCCCTTCCCTTATCATCACTGGGAAGCTTACTGAGTCAAGAACCTGACCCTTTCTCATATCTAGGTGAGGTTTGTGTTTTATCACCAGTTTCCAGACTTCATCCCCCCCCTATAAGGGAATACAAGGTGATAAAATCTTGATTATTCCCCTCTCTAAGTGTCTGGGGGAGTGATGAAACCTTCATCATTTCCCTATATGCAGTGTTATAGGGGTGATAACATCCTAATTATCCCCCTCTCTTAATATCTTGGGGAGCGATAAAACCTTGATCATCGCCCTGTCTGCAGTTTTATAGGGGCGATAATCCTCCCTTTGAATGGATTTTTAACTTTACTCACCTCTTTTCTATCGGATTTATGTCTCAAAACCTTATATCAAACTCCTTCATGCATGATTGTGGCTTTGATTGATTAAATTTAAGTGATTATCATATTTTTGTTTCCTCTTTTGATTTTCCATCTCCTATCAAATTGGGAAGTTTACATGATTGTCCTAGGTTAACTCAATCCTTTGGCTAGGTCTGTGTAATCAGTATTTTGATCCTTATCAATTGTAGGCATTCAAATTTATGTCACCTTGATTCCAAGGCCTTATAGGTATTTTACATTTTTTCTTTTGGATTCCTTTTCATTGATTTGAGGATTGCATATGTTGCATTAATCCTTGTTATTGAGTTTCTCTCTCTTATCCTCTTGGGAAAACTTGTGATCCCTTGATTGCACCCTTGAACTCTTTAGCCTTGTTGCAACTTTGTATTGATATTTGATTTTTTCTACTTGAATTTTGGGTTCTTGTTTGAATGTGTGTTGGAGGCATTCTTTCATTAGAATTCTTTGAGTTCTTGTATAATTTTTGAGTGCATGTTTTGTGTGCATATTTTTGCTTCATGATCCTTTGCATCGTCACTAAATTATTTCGTTTTGTTTGAAAGTAAGGAAGAAAAAAAAAGTTGCATTTGAATTTATTTCATTATATTTGAGAAATAAAATAAAAATAAAAAAATCTTTCATTCTAGAGGGCATGTTCAAGCTCTCACTTTAGAGAGAAATAAATTGCATTGGGCATATGCATCTTGGAAAGGAAAATACTCTCCTCTTTACCATAGATAGAATTCATCGAAAATGAAATATTTTAATTTCATTTTTGTGCACAGTTTAGAGTCGATTCATAACACCATCTAGTCCACTTATGCTTACCCTATTGAGTAACAAACAACCATTAAAAGGAACTTGACACATAATCTAAAATAAATTAAAAATATATATATTTGATAGAAAACCAACATGTATAGGATTTTAGGGCCTTGATAGTAGGGTGGAGAGTTAAATCTTTGAGGCCACATGAATGATACTATATAATATTAGAGAGTTTAAAATCCAATAGTAGAAATTATCATTAGTCAAGAAAGCTCCTGTCACACATGATTCAAATACGAGGTCAAGCGAAGCGATCGGTTCATATATCCCCTCTTTTGTTCACCCAGTGGGAATATCACAATTTTGGGGATTTAAAGAGTGGTAGATCCTCATAATGAAACCACTTCTTCTTAGTTTCGGGTCGCAGATTTGTGTCTGGCATTCCCATGTCCATTTTTTTGTCTTGACTTTTGACTATACCCCCTCACCCGTTCATTGTGAATTGGTAAACATATAACCTCTCCTAGGATTCCGCACAGGTGACTGCGAGGGAGATTCCTTCTACAAGGAAGGTTCCTTGTGGTATCTACGACATACGTTCAATCTCCAATTAAATGAACCAAGAGGGAATTTTCTTGCAGGATATTACTTGCACCTTGGGGTATTGTTGCATGAAGGTTATCATAATTCTTTCTTGTTTCTTAATTGAAGGATTCATCTCCCATCTCCAGAAGATCCTTAATTCCTTTATCCCTATCATAATGGAGTTGGTTGCTTTCTCTTATCTTGTAGGGAATTTTGTAGTGTGTGCTCTTTGACATTTATTGAACCCTAGGTTGAATCCACATCCATGGAAAAAATTCCTGAGGCTACCAACCAAGGGACTCATTTTCATGGGGAACCTTATGATTTTCCTTTTTTTGGAAATGTTGGTCCTTGTTGGCACTTGGGTATAGAATCAAGCGAATATCAAAGAAGAAGAGGTAAAATGCGAACTTTGTGGAAGACACAATCACTATTATTAGGTCGAAGTAAACAAAATAGTAGAAAAGAAGGAGTGAAGCCCAAGAAAGTTAGTTGTTGGATGAGGAGATCAAGGATGATAGATAAGAAAGGTATATGGATCGAGGACAACTCAGATATCGGGAAAAGACATCGTTAGCACCGCGCGGGAAGAAAGGAGAGACAGGCTGGAGAAGCCTGGGAAAAGAGGGTCAAGTTGACCTAGGGTTTTAGACACCTAGGGTTTGTATATCTAGGGTTTTGACACCTAGGTCTTGACCTAAGGCTGTAGGTGAGGGACTATATTGTATAAATAGAGGTCGAGAGGACTTAGGTCGGGTTAGTACTGTTGTTGAGAATTGTTATTGATTTTTGTTCATTGAGAGAATATTGTATTGTGAGTGAGAGAAGTGTTGAGAGTAAGATCCTTCTAGCATTGTAAGATCTTCAGCTGGGTGCGAAGATCAAGTTCTACAGCTGGGTGCATAGGAGGGGGAGAGAAAGAGAGAAGAAGAAGAATATCTACTAGCAGAGAGCATAGACAAGAACTGTAAGCTTTACCTTAATATATCATAAGAACAATTATGTGGACGTAGCCCAAGGGAGAGGGTGAACCACCTATATCTGGTGTTATGTGTGTATTATTGATGCTTTATCTTTGTCTTTGATATACTGTTATTGCATTATTGTATTAGATCAGATCTATAGAATGTGGAGTAGAGTTTAGTGATAAGTGAGCTAGGTATACTGCGTTGTATTGTGTTAATATCCACTTGATATTCCCCTGGTTGTATACATCTCTGTCCTGCAACCCCCCATAGCTACTTCGAGTGAGACTGCATCTGCTTCACAGGTGCTGCCAAAAGGGCTAGTAGTTAGGGCTTGTTGGTGCGCTCTTGGAGTGAACCTTGGGTCTTCCCATGTGCCAACAAATGGTTCCATTGTCAGGACAGGAATCTTCATGAGGGAATTTCAAGGTGGTTCCCATTGAAGACAGATATTCAAAAGTGGATAGAAGATCAAGAGAGGGACTTCAATGAATCCCAAAACAAGAACCCTAAGTTGAGTACTGAAGATTGGATACAAAGATACATTTTCACCGACATCCATGAGATCTTCTTTGGAGGAATCCAAAAGGAGTTGTTTGAGTGGTTGGCTAGGTTAGCTAATGCCCATTTCGAGATTAGATCTAGACCCCCTATGGTTTGGACACCGACAATGATCCAAAAGGTTAAAAGAGACGACAACGTTGTATCCAGAGCAATAGATCACTGGTTTGATAGTACCATTGGAGGGTATATCACTGAATTTGTTGTCGACAGAGTAGAGTCATATAGCCAAGATAAGAGATACATTTTCAAAGGAACTAGAGGGAAATTTATACATTATTTGAAGTTGAGAATCAAGATGATCTTGCATGGGAAGAACATTCTAATGATATAGTATATTGGTTGAAGCTAGAAAATCTAATGTTCAAAAATTCAGACAGCGACAACGACACAGAAGCTGGACATATGCATAATGGGAGAGTGTTTAGAGGGGTTCACCTTGAGAACCTTTTCAAGAAAAACTTCAAAGAAGAAGGTTTCTACAGTGGGGAAGATGCATATCTAATAGACGAAGAAAATCCAGAACCCTCTAGACTAGAGGAAGGAGCAACTGGAGAACTTCTCCAGGACGAGCCAAAAAACTCAGGAACTATGCAGACTATTGAAGTAAGTATCATTAACCCTCCTATTTTTTCAACAACACTAGGAAATTAGATTAATTAGAGTCATCAGAGTCCTTAGAGTGTTACTACTAGCAGTTCAGCATGTACTCAGACATGAAACCAAAGTAGCTCTATGGCGGATGAGATGAGGTTCCCTATCTTTAGAGGGGATGGATACAAAGACCCAGATCAACATTGGTTCCTGTGTGAAGCCATGTGGAATATTAAGAATGTCACTGATGAGGCTGTCAAAAGAACCTAGTTCAGCACTACTCTTAGAGATTGTGCACTGAGATGGTACATGAAGCTTGTCCAAGGACTTGCACAACCCCAACCATTGAATGATTTCAAGAATGC
This sequence comes from Picea sitchensis, assembly GCA_010110895.2. Lineage (NCBI taxonomy): Eukaryota > Viridiplantae > Streptophyta > Pinopsida > Pinales > Pinaceae > Picea > Picea sitchensis. The sequence goes on along the minus strand of SNQJ01S0121554.1, from coordinate 3,503 downwards.
GTTGATTGAAGAATTCAAGACACCCAAATCAGAGTCACAATGTATTATGGAGCTGAAGGAGATCAAACAGAAGGTTGTCGAACCTGTCTAGGAATTTGATCAGAGATTCAAGACCTTAACATGTTGATTAACTTTTAAGATCCCAGATGAACAGAACAAAGAATGGTTCATCGTTGCATTGTTACCACACATCAGAGTTCCTCTGATGCAACAGAAAATTGCTTCGCAGTATGAGGCGTTGGAGATCACCATGAAGCTTGAATCAGCCCCTATGGGAGAATCCATCTCAGGTATGAGCTAGATCTTGAGCCAGCTCGCAAGTTTGTCTTTACAGATCGAAGAAATAAAAAAGGATAAAGGAAAGGACAAAAGATAAGACATATGGTGTGTTAGATGCAGACCAGAGGGCCATGATAATGAACATTGCCTTGCATTTCATGAATATTTTGCCTTAGGAGCTCCGATCCCTTTGAAGAAAGCCACATTACCCTGGTGCAAAGTATGTAGAAACCGACATCACCCTGGTGAATTCTATTACATGCAAAAGTATGTTCAGACACCTGCAAACCTATATTTAACCTTCTGTAAGTCAATAGGGCATGATGATAGAGACTGTAGGGCCTATGACCTCATGCATGAAAGGTCAAGAGATGTATACAATATCCAAGGTGAAGTGCAATACGAAGGAAACACTACGCAGTACAACTCCCCGGGAAGAGGAAACTTCAATCCTCGCGATGGATACAAAGGAAGAGAACAAGGACGAGGAATGGGTCGAGGCCGAGGAAAGATAATTTGTTATAGTTGCATGCAACCAAGACATCTAGCAAGAGATTGTCAGAACCCTTGTAATACTTGCAGTTATTGCAATTCTTTTGAGCATGTTATAGAACATTTCCCTATGTTGCTGGATAAGCTTCAAGAAATATGAGAACCTAAGTAGAACCCACAAGTGCAGTTGATATATGTTGAACCACACGGAGAAGACTCGTGAGCCGTTGTTATTACTCTATGAGGTGCTATTACAGGAAAAGATAGAGTGACCCAAGGGAATACTATAGAAGACTCAGGAGTCAGAAAAGATGCGAAGAAGACTCAAAATTTTGATGCCAAGAAAGAAGATGAAAATTTGAAGATGCAAGGAAAGAATTCAAAAGATATCAAGGCTCATCATCAAGAAAATGGCCATAATTAAGGCAATATGGAATGCCATTGGTATTCGATTAGTCTGCTTCACCGAGAGAGGGAAAAGAGGTAAGCAAGCTCATGTAATTTCTATATACTTGTATTAAGCTAATCCACCAAGCAATATGAGATAGGAAAGATAAACCCCTTGCTGAATAGGGAAGTACACCAAATTGGGAAAAGGAGAAGGAAAAACAAAGAATTACACTTGAATGCTCAGATAGGAGAGTATGACATAGATTATGTGGTCCTCAACTTAGGGTCGGAGGTTAATGTTATGACAAAGAAAACTTGGGAAATGATGGGAAAACCGAAGTTAGACTATTCCCCTATAAGTCTTAGGATGTCTAAGGAGAAAGTTGTCAGCCCATTTGGACGACTAGAGCATGTCCCTATGGACATCGATGAAGCAAGGACCTTTGCAGATTTTGAGGTCATTGAAATTGTTGATGACATCTGCCCTTACCCGGTGCTGTTAGGAATTGATTGGGCCTTCAACAACTCTACTATTGTTGATTTGAAGAAGAGAATTATGAAATTTGAAAGAGATAGCCTAAGGGTCATTGCACCTTTATATCCAGATGAAGGTCAGAGAAACACATAACCCATCAGAGAAGAAGACCACGCATACGAATTGGAGAATATCTACAAACTGATAGCCAGACAACATAATTACATCAATCCTATGGATGATGGGAATCTGATATCGTGAAGTGAAAATGTATGCTCATCAGAATCATAAGAAGCACTGGAAAATTGGCAAAATCAGATGTATGGAGTATCCACAAGAAGGTGTGCCAAGCTGACCAGAGAAGTTCGTTGGATTGGTACAACGGTGAGCAACTTACCCATCTTTGATGGTTTGAATCCATTAGAGACATTTTTGTTGGAATTTGAAGCAAATGTACCAACGCAACAAAGACTGCTGGAAATGGATGAGGCCCTAAAAGCTACACTAGAAAGATGGTGGGGGACGCACAAAAGAAATATTACAAATTGGGTACAATGTCGAACCTTGATGACAACGTGGTTTTCAACCCAAGTAGAAATATGTGAAGTGAGGTACACAGGCTGAATCTGCCCAAAGGACCATGTGCGAAGCTGTGAAGAATCATGGAGCGACATTCCTCGAGAGAAATGGGTGCACAAATTCATCAACACGCTGGACACCACACCTATCAACTGGTACCTTCAAGCAGAGATGCACCTCATCACCACAGATTGGAAAGGTATGAATCATAATTTGGTAACTACATTTCTATTTGAAAGTCAATATCCTTTAGTAGAATAGAAACTACAGATTGTGAGACAGAAATAATTTTAAGAAGAATCTAGCCTCCCTTTGGAACAAGAAGAGGACGAGTGGACTGCGCCTCTCCAGAAACTGCAGTGTTGTTACAACATTAATGCAGATGACGATGATGATCCAAGGAAGTTCAACATCATTGAGACATAAGGCCAAAGATATGTGAAAGTACCAAGATTTGAACTACCATTGATTGGTCAACCAATCAAGATTACAAAGGTCAATATTGGAATAGAGGAGACATCGAAGCTTGAAAATGTCAGATATTATTGGGATGTTGCTACCATTGACAAGATTACAGAGATATTGCATGAATATCAGGACTTGTTTTCGACCAAGTTCACTGACATGAAGGGCATCAAGGGACCTATGGGAGAGATGAGGATACCTTGGAAACCATATGTGAAGCCAGTCAAGAAAAAGACCCTATAGATTGAACCCGAGGTATAAGGAAAAAGTGAAGCTTGAGCTCGATAGAATGTTGGAAGCAGGTATTATCGAACCTGTTGAAGAGTTTGAATGGATTAGTCCTATGGTGGTGCAAGACAATAAGATAGGATAAATCAGGATCTGCGTAGATCTCAGGAAGCTGAATGATACTTGCCTACATGACCCCTTCCCTACACCATTCACTCACGAAGTGCTAGATAATGTAGGAGGCCAGGAGGTGTATTCTTTTACAAATGGATTCTCAGGATATCATCAGATCTGAATTGCCAAGGAGGATCACCACAAGACCACATTTTCAATAGAATGGGGATCTTACCAATATACAGTGATGCCATTTGGACTGAAGAATGCCCCAACCATCTTTTCTAGGGTGGTGGTTGAAGCATTTAAAGAATTTTTTCATAAATTTTTAGAAGCATATTTTGACAACTGAACTGTGTTTAGTTTGTTGAAAAACCATATTGAATTCTTAAGACTAATGTTGGATAAGTGCAGGCAGTGTCAAATTGCTTTGAATATGAAGAAGTGCATCTTCTTCTTACCATTTGGAGTGTTGTTAGGG
>SNQJ01S0121553.1:0-27016 GCA_010110895.2 Picea sitchensis | reverse complement strand
TTGGATCCTTTCCTTCTCATCCTTAAGGTAGGGAACATACCTTAATAGTTCCATAAACCATTTTGCATACGCCTCCAAGGTAATTTGACCCCATCTTAAGCTCATAAAATTCCTTTATCTTGTCATCATAATACTTTTCATATAGGTAAGACTTATGAAATTACCTCTCAAACTAATTCCAGGTCAACTTGATTTCCCTTATCCTTTTGATTTACTTGAGGTATTCCCACCAAATAGAATCCCCACCATTCAGGTTAAATACCACAATTCTTACCTTGGTATTGTCTGAGTAGTTGTGTACTCAAAAATACTTTTCAAGTTGAATAGCCATGCTTCAGCCTCTTCTCCTTTCCTTATCTCACCATCAAAGGTAGGTAACCTAGACTTCTTGAATTCTTCAGTCAGAAAAATATGAGATTTATTCCTCTTCCTCTTCTTAGAAATATTGGATTATGTGCCACTACTGGACTGTCTTGCTAGATTAGTCTTTTGACTTGAGGACTCAATGGAATTGCCTCCACTCCATCCACCTTTATTATCACCTTGACACTTCCTTTTAGAAGAAATCCTTCCTGCATCATTGTGATCCACTTCATGATTTTTGGTATCCAAAGGGGTTTTCAACCTCTATGACTGTTGTAGCTTGACATTGCTAGGACCTTGCTACAAATTCTTTTGAATTTTCGATAGAATTTGTAGTAGAACTACATTCAACTTTGAATGTTTGGCATGAACCCTCATAAGCCTCTCATTATTCACCTTCATACTTCTCACCGTGGCCATCAAATCTAGAGGCTTCTCCCTGTCCCTCTAGTCGTCAGATTCTTCATCTCTGAGGTGCATGAGATCATCCATACTATGTTGTACCATTCACTTCCGTGAGTATTTTCAATCCATTCTACATATTGAAACAACAATCATTGTTAGCATTTCATGTGAATATTATGACTCAGATGTTTTAGACAACATAAATTCTCCCCTTTTTTTAAACAACCTTTCATGGTTTTAGTGACCCATTCAAGCCTAGGGTTTGAACACTTCTCTAATACCACTATGTAACACACCCAACCCCCTAAGTATCCTTTATAAGGGATGGGGTATCGTAATAATTTCTTTCTAAAGTTTCTTGGTCCTTGACTTGTTTGAGCGTTGACACATGACACCTCAGAACATTCATCAGCTGACATGGCGACTACGTTGCACCTACATGTGCCTATGAAATTCTGCCATCAAATGAGTTTGTTTCGCACAGAACCATCAGAACCATCGCTCGAAATGTTTACTAGTGCCCTTATGAATTACCTCCAATAGATAGGGTATCGAATAATATTCCTCTTTGATGTCGTCCCTTTGGTGCTAGAACAATTTGTGCACATTCCTTACTCCAAGACCGAAGCATCAAAGAATATTCCCTTCTCTTTAATAAATGGTCGTGGGAATAATTGCAATCCCTTGATATATGGTTGAGATTGATTCAGAGTTTACGGATCTCCTGCTAAGTAACTCCTCTCGACTCATCCACCTTTGGGTAAGTCACACTTGTCACTTTAACTCACGCCGACTGTCTCATTGGCAAGCCTTTTCAGCCATGGTTAAACATATTCTTTGACATCCTCTCATTGAACTCACACTTCTAAGTCATCAAATAATTTCTCTAAATCCATCAAGGTCTTACTCCGAAAATAGTCAACGTTGAGCCAAATAGGCTCGTGCTAAACCCATTCTCCTAGACAATTGTTGGCACTTATCTTTGCGTTGATGTTCCCTGTCAACTCTCATCTTTCCAATTTACTAGTGGGGCCCGTTATGAACAATGGTTAGTTCTATTCTAACTTCAAGGTATTTTCATTGATGTTATTTTTACAGTACATGATATTTCTTCCCAAAATTCTCACTCTGATAAGTCTATTTTGGATCCCTTCCCATGATGCTCGAGGAATCTCTTCGACATGACGATTCCAACTGACTATCGATGAACGGTCACAATATATCTAGATCAACGTCGGTGGTTCCTTGCTGACCAACACAAGGTTTACAGATTCATAACTATCATTTCAAAGGACTTATCCATTTTCTGATTCCTACAAGACCTCGACTTCTGAACTTAAAGGACTCAATAAAGTTCTGAAGTCTTTACAAACTGCCAAACTTAGGGCTTAGACCTCGCATGGGTTGCAGGATCATCACGTCGAGGACATATGGGGTGTTGGAATAAGTAGTTGTTTGAGTTCATTCATTTCTACAAGTTAACCAAACATTTGCATACATCACCATGCCACTCATCTTACCACATCCAGATCGTAGATTAAGCATACAAGCATTTCTTTGATTTAATCATTCGTATATATAAATATATGTATGTAGAGAAGCACACAATCATTTTATTCATAAGAATTCACATGAGTAATTCACATAAGTTAGGTTAATGAAAATGAGTTACCTATCTGAATAAGAAATGACCCAATCCAACTGACTGAGAGAGGAGTCCTTTCCTCCCAACCTTAGGCCTTGTTGTATAGTCACTTCCTACAATATGCCACCCCCATGCCAAGCCATGATACAACCAAGGAAATTGACTTAGCAGGGCTCCAAGTATGTGAAGACTCGATAAGGTTACTCTCCTTCTCCCTATGACACAACATAATTTTCCACTTCCTACTAAGATCGGGGTCTCTACAGGTTTATCAGGTGGTTTCTCAACTAGATTTCCTCTACACAAGGGAGACCCTTCTCTACTTAACAGTCTCTCAGCAACCTCCCCTTAACAGTGTCGGTTTTTGTACAGTAAGCACCAAGTTGCAGCCCACTATTTATCTAGTTCAAGATCCAGGTCTTCTTTGTTCAGGGTGATCATCCTCAGCTTGGACAAGCTTCCTATTTTCTTCAATAAAGCTATATTTTTATTTATTAATCAATGAACCTTCCTTTTGCACTCTATTTCTCGTTTCTATGAGCTCACTTATTTTCCTACGTTCATTTGTGTTTTTCTATCTCCCTCCCTTCTCTCTTGCTACCTTCTCTACCTTTGTTTTCCATTCCTCTAGCTCTATGTTGAAATATGAAAACTTAACATGCAGTCCACCCTTTCTCCATCTGAAGGGGAAGATTGTGGTACATTATGTCAACCATTCAATTGGATATTATTTCTATCGATGGGACAATTTCAGTTGACATTACTAACCAACCACCTTTATGACCTTATCTTTAATGTTCACGTGGTCTCTTCCATCAATCTGGCATGTTGGAGGTGAAATCATCATGTTTATAAGAATAGATTATCTTGTTAAGCTTCATATTTTCTACATTCATGCATTTGTATTCATTTCAGTCAACCATCCCATCAGTCCTCTACTTCATCAATTTATTCTGGTGTATCATGGCTAGTACTTATGAAGGTTGTTCCCTCTCAGTCAGAAATTTGGTGTTTATATTAAATCTAAACACAATTGCATGTCTCATATTATTATTAACATATAAGGTTTGTGCATAATTATATTCTTGGGAGAAAACAGGGTGTTACAGTAGATCATAAGGAAAATGTGGTTCCATCAATCCTAATATTCTTGATATAGCCTCATTGATGTCCATGGCAAAAAAGGTACTCAAGAATATTGGCATTCATTTATAAGTTAGTGCAATTTTGGGCTTGGTTACCAACCCTTCATATTCCTCCATGAACATAGCTTTTTGTAACTCTGTCTCCATCTCTATGCTTGCATAGGATGCGTCTTTTATATATTCAATTAATCAGTCCAATAGGTCACTGAGGGAGGTGGTCCAATGGATTATTTATGGATATCAAAAGTGGGATTTAGAGGTGGTGTGATAGAAAAAAATACAAACCCTAAGGTGACAGAGGGTGGATATGGCAAGTTGAAGAGGAAAATTCCCACTCAATCCAATTTAGGGGAAATGTGGCTAAAAATGTGTGAAGAAAAAAATGCAATCTATGAGCCTAATCCTTAGAGAGGATAGAAAAATGCACCAAGTAGTCAATATGGATAAAACATTTCTCACTAGTATATTTTTTAGATTCTAAATGGCCAAAGTCAACTTAAAGGAATAAGTGAAGGAGTTTTGTGAACCTAAAATTGACTATCTCTGAAAATTTCACATTCCGGTAAGAGGTTGTCCTGATTTCATATTTAAGTTGGAGGAAGATGCATTAAAATTATTAGGGAATCAATGGATGTTGGGTATCAATTCTCTAACTCTAAATAAATGGAGTTTGTGTTTTGATATACACTCATAGAAGTCCATAGTTCAACTGATATGGATGAATTTTCTAGGTTTAACTTGGAGTTTTGGTTGATGAATGTCTTTGGAGCCATTAGTAATAGTGTGGGAACTTTTCTAGATACCAATGATATATTCAAGCACTCTAATTCCTCCTTGATAGCATACATTCTTGTCAATATAGATTTGAGGGATGAATTGGACTAAGAGATCATTGTTTTGGTTAGGGGAGAGACCTGTTGTCAAACTCTTGACTATGTCAACATCCCATTTTATTATTTTCATTTCTATGTATATGATCATTTGGCCAATGAATTGGATCTTAAATTCACAAAAAGGAATTGGTGCGGGAAGGACCTTATGGATGGTTATCTATGGAAGGAAATGGCATATCCACCTCAAGGGGTAGGGGAATTCATAGAGAATGAAATAGACCAGAATTTTGAAGGCTTGAAGAAATATGCCAGAAGTAGAACATAAGAACATAAGAACTTGGAAAAAATATCAAGTCATTCTAGGTTGATGGAAGTTGTTAATCCATCATTAAATGAACCTAGGGAGTGACCATTGAAGGTTTCATCTCCTTTCAAATTTGGTAAGTCCTTAATTTATCCTTCATCATCTAATTTCATGGAAATGGGAGCCTAGCACCTACATGTTGAATCCCATCCATATTTGTTGGGTTTATAAGAAGGATTCTTCTTTGGAAATTAAAAGTGGGATATTTGTTAAGGGGAATTCTCATATTTCCAAATTTAGGTTGGTGTTTTATCAGTCTTTGGAAGGGGCAGATAGGTTTTTTATGAATTATATGTATAATAAGGAGAATATGTAAGGGGGAATAGATATATCCCTTCCCTTGGGTGGGGAGGGACCTAAAATCCTTGATCAAGATCACTACCCATTAATATCTAGACAAACTACTTTGGCTCTATCTTAGGAAGAATCTCAAGGTGGATTAAGTCTGGATGGGAAAAAATATGCCTCTATCTCTAATAGAGGATTGACATCAGATATTTCTATAGATTAAAATCAACCCATGGAATAAATTCATCAAGGGACACATAAGACATTAGAAGGATCCCTTAGAGAAAGGCATGCCCCTGAAAATGGTTGCCCATTATTATTATATCTTCAAGGATTATTGAATGGTAAGATAATTCATGACAATATTAGGGTGGCTCAAGAGGGGCTACATTCAACTAAAACAAAAAAAAAATCCTACCATGGTATTGAAGTTGGACCTTTAAAAAGGCCTATGATCAAGAAAATAGGTTTTATTTGATATAGATGTTAATCCATATTGGCTTTAGTATCCACTTAGTTAATTGGATTATGGAATGCTTGACAACAGTTTCCTTTATAGTTCTCATCTATGGGTCAACCTGTAGCTTATTTAGACCTTCCAAGGGCTTAAGCAATGGTGCCCTCTACCCGCTTGTTTTTTTGTATTCATTTCAAAAGGTCTCAACAAGGCTATCATGGAAGAAAAAAGAGTCAGCTCACTAAAAGGTATTAATATTAGGCGATCTATCTTTTTGACCCATTTTCTTTTTGTGGATGATGTATTATTATTTTTTTATGGTTGATGAAGGGATGCAACATCAAGATATATATATATATATATATATATATATATATATATATATATATACTCTCTCACCTATATATATCCTCAATATATGTTTAATGGGGTGGATGAGAATCTTGTTAGAATGTCAACTTTAGATGCTTTACCCACCACGGTGTTGTGATTTCACAGGGGGTTTTGGGTACTTAGGGTTTTACATTAGGCCCAATGATTTGGATATATAGGTTCATTTAAAAAGGTGGAAAAGAATGAAACTGGCATGTATTTGCTTGTAATATGAGTGTTGTGATTTCTGGGGGGATTTTTGGTACTTAGGTTTTTACATTAGGCCCAATGATTGGATATGGTTCATTTAAAAGGTGGAAAGAATATTCAACATGTGTTGTAATATGTGGTTGTCCAAAGGTAGAAGGTTAGTACTAGTAAACTCAATACTAGGAACTATCCCAGTGTATTTGCATTGTTTTTTACTATATTCACAAAGAGGTCCTTCACAAACAATTAAGAAGATAAGATTCAAGTTTAGTTGGTATGGGAATAGAAATAAAGAGGGTATTCCATTGGTTAAGTGGTAATCCGTTTCCATGTCTAAGGTGTTGGCGGTGGGGCATTAAAAACATTTATTTATTTGGGAAGGATTCCACTACCAAGTGTGTTTGGATATTTATCTCTAGGGACAAGCTTTGGAATTAGAGCCTCATCCAAAAATAAAAAGAACCCTTTTCTGTCAAAGATTGGATTGGGAATCCTTAATGAATCCCACTCATAATGTATCTATCATCTGGAGAACCATGGTTCTTTCCTTCCCTATGATTGGAAATTGGTTAGATTGGAGGATAAGTAATGGAAAGAGAGTTTGGATGGGAATTTATCCTTGGGTTGGGAATGAACAGATATTTAAGATAGGATTTGAGCCTTGGGAAGACAATGGTTATGCTTACTAGTTGTCTGAGAAATTTATTATCACCCTACAAAGGATTGGAATATTTAATCTATCCGAAGTAGTGCCCCCAAAAAAATATTCAATTTGGATTCAAGAGTGGAAATAGATAGAATTTTTAGGATTAAAAGGGAATGATAAGGAGCAATGGGAAGAATACATAGTTAATCTTAAAATGTACCATGTTTGTAATAAATAGGTATAGTAAAACCTTGAATGGTCCAAGAATCTTCTTGGGGGGCACTAAACTCCAAAATTATGATATAAAGACATGTATACCCTGAACAATCCTAAGGATCCTTAGTGGTGGTGGAAGCCACTTTGCAATATCATAGCATGTCTAAAAAAATTTGGAGTTACTTCACACACACCTAAGATTTATTTTTCCTAATATTTTTCCTTGTTTATTAATCATAATTAGTCATTATCCAATATCCTATATTTTAGGGGAGAATATTCCACCTGGAGAATGTTCTCTTTCAATTGACACTTCAGTTTGACTAGTTGAGTTGAGTCTAGATGTTGCATTGGTTTTGTCACCATGAAAAATTGGGATCATCACCATGATAATGCACACTTTCCTTGGGATCATCACCATATTGGTACATTACCCTTTATTCCTTGAAATACTCCTCACTACACTATGTTCAGTCGGTTAACTGAAGAATAGTTGACTAGTTAACTCAGTTAGGTGGCAGTTCACTCCCGTAACTATTGGTGTGTGTCCATATCACTCTAGAACACCACTATGGTGCATTGGTTCTCCTCTAGTGTGCATTCATTGAGTTATACAGAGTATATCATGTGTAAATTGTTCATTATTCATAACGGTTAATGAGAATTCTTCCATTATTTCTCTCCTTCTTCTTCTTTCTCAATTTCTCTCTGAAAACGTAGGTAGTATTTTCTAGCTAGATCTATGATGTGAGCATTCAACACATTTACATGGTATCAAATTTGACGAACTGCTAAGAAAAAGCTACACCAAAAAAAATTGCAGGTACAAAATATTGAAGACAGCGGAAAGATGGATTTCCCAAAAGAATTCATTCTTACACCTTACAACTACTTTGCATGGAAGGATAAAATAGTCATACATCTCCGAACCAGAGGATTGTACAGGTTAACCTTGAATACAGACATAGAACCCACATCAGCCATAGAAAAATCCAAGTACTTAAATTGAATGGATGAAGCATTCAGAACAATTTGCAGTCTTATTTCTCCAAATCTCCTTTTTCACATATCTCCTTGTAAGACTCCCAATGAAGCTTGGACCACCTTGAAAGGGATATTTGAAAAAAAGGATGAGATGAGGGGACACATGTTGGAGGTGGAATTTCTCACATTGGATCATGTTGAGCACTCAACACACCCTAAAAAGCCTTATGAAATTCTATCACTTTTTGGGTGCCACTTGTTTTCTTTTACTGTTTAAATTGAGTTCACTTTGGGGGATGGTTTATTTTATTTTGTTTTCATGACTCTTAGAAAACAAGTCGGGCTTGTTTGAACTTGTTAAATGAAACCTTGTGTCTAAAATAACTTGACATCCTAACTAAGAATATGCAGCTAACATTGCGACTAATGTGTTTGTGTTTGGCGTTGGAAAAATTCAAGCAGGTAAAGTGGCCACACAGTTACACTAATTGTCAATGCACCATCGGCATCGATAGAAGGCGGATTTGGTTTGCGTGAGTTATTCGCCACGAATTTTCAAGAGATAGTTGATCCCGATCGGTGTCGGCAAAGTATGAGAGGGATAGAAATTGAAAAAATTCATAAAGAAACCATCAATAGTTGATGATCAATGTGCTTGCTCTGGGTCGAGGAAATCTAGAAGTGTTAAAACAATCTATTTTGTCTGCGATAAATGTATCATCGATTGTCGAACCCCGATACACTTTCGACATTGGGATATTTTCGAGAGATTCAATTCAGGAGCACTTGGGTAATTTTATCATCAATCACTAATCCTTGATACATTTTAGCATTGAAAAAATAGGATCAGGTTTTAGAACGTTTCGCTTAAGAAAATTCTAGATTCTGAATAACATGGGTAAATGAAGACGTCCATATCGAGTGCCACATGTCTTTGTCGCATAGGGGTGTCGTACGACCTAGTTTCATCTTGAGTCAACTTAAGGTTTCCTATGTCCTATTCACACCTCCAAGTCAACCTTGCCACGTCAGCTTTGTATGGAAAGATCATTCGGTGTCGGAGCTTTTGCAAGGAGATATCAACGAAAAGTGTTCAAAGCGGAACCCTAACCCCCGATTCACCAGTTGGACTAGCAAAATGAGGGAATGTTTTTAGCATAAGATACGATTGAATTCTGGAATTTAATAGACTATTTAATGATTCATCCTACATATGTTTCTACCCCATGCGTTGATTGAACAACGACGATTTGAAATCATCAATAGGCCACGTTAAAACCCATGCTTGCATTGTCAACCTACAATCGAATTTAATTTTAAACGTATTTGAAGATCTAGCGGAAGATTTAATAGAACTACACTCATAACCTGAATTGAATGGCTAATGCGACAGGGTAAGTTCATCCATGCTTAAATTCTAGAATGGATTTGAACAATTTCATTTTTCACACAAGTTCGAATTCCAAAGCATCCGAAGAAGAAAAGAAAGTGTCTTCAGACTGTTTTGATTCTTAGATTATCAATACCAAGTTAAACAAGAAGCAGAGGTATCTGTTCAAGTTTGTCAATTCGGAGGTCATGATTTGTTATATATACATCTGATTTCTTGCACAGTCTCTAACTATTTTCTAAGTTGCACGGAAAATGCCTCTGAGAAAGCCAACCATCGATGCTCGCTGAGAGCACCCAAGCTAAAGGAAGAAGAAATGGGTAAAGGTTCTTCTCCTAGTACTGTGAGGCAGTTGGAGTATGCTCCCAGGGTAGAGTCGGTCATAAAAACCTCAACAAAGAAAGCTTGTGTTCAACCTCCGGTCTTCGGTGATACAGAAGAAAACACTGGATCCAAAGTAATGCTCCCACAGTGTGGAGACCTATTCAACAGAAACAAATGGGAGGAGTACCTAGAATGTATCCCACACAATGACTCGGATGTAAGGGTTCTTGACGACCAGGTGTTCCCAAATATCTAACGGTCATATTTGCACATGGTAGCCTGCAGAACCTCGGTTTTTTCATTCATGGAGGTTTTGAAGTGGCTAATCAACCATACAGACTCATAGAAATTCTTAATAAATGATGAGAATGGTGGGTGTGTCATATGTTTCCTCCTGACAGAAGTCCAGAAGTACTACAAACTCAGAGACCCAGAGGAGTGGATAAACACAGACTTCATGGTGAAGTTTTATGAATTCCATGACACCATCTAGTTGATGGCCTCATGGTGGAAGGAGGAAAAAATGTTTGCAAACCGTAGAAATGGTTGGTATGGGACAGTTAACCTGAGGGAGCCATACATATACTTGATGGATCTCATTTGCCGACTATATGGAGAGAAGGACTGCTCCAAGTTTTCGGAAGCATGTATGCCCTTGGCATACACAGTGGAAATCTCTGAAAGAAGCTTCAATTGGGGAGCAATAATTTCCAAGAAATTGAGCATCTGTGTACAACAGGCTCAGATGCCGAAAGAAGGGGAAGCACCCACTTTCCACATGGCCTCGTACCTTCTCGATGTGATATGTGTGAGAAATGTATTCGTCGGCATGAATTTAAATTGGCATGTTGTGGAGCTCCCTATTCACGTTTATTTCAGCATACTATGGGAGAATAGGTACAAAAAATCCTACACACTCATTTGCAATGAATTCATCGCCCGTATTCATTTTATTGTATTTAAAAAGGAGTGCTCGATATTATCCGCAACAGCCAATAAAATGGTAGCGAAGGTAGGCCACTAGTATTTAGATGAATGCACGACCTATATCAAAGTGTTTGGGGCCACCGGAGCGTCGCATCTACTCCCTTTTCACGTCCTAGACCGGCTCATTGTGGGAGAAATATACTATCAGACTATCCTGCAGGGCTATAATGCCACACTAGTCAAGGAGAAGAAGCGGGCTTTCGTACCCTACGGCTTCCATGTGGGGTTTTATTTGGTAAATGACATTTCTCAAGCCAAAGAAGAAGGGTTGAGCCAACTTGAATTCAGGTTTCCAACAGACATATTCTGCAAGCACGACCCTAAAGGCCTGTTCCCCCAATACGATTCATAGGTATCCTCCTATTGGCCATACGCGCATGACAAAATTGAGGATGAAATTTTCACAAAATGTGCTCAAGACTGGGAGGAGGTAGTATAGAGGATGGCCAATCCGAACATGACCAAGTTCAAGGATATGAGCATGGATGACGGGGTGGAGACAATAGAGCAATTGGATTATGAGGCCCTCATAGTTAGGGAAGAAATTAGAGAAGCGGAGATTACATATGCACAAAGAAGAGGATTTCTCTTGCTAGAAGGGGCGCAGAGAATCATTGATTAGTTACAGGACGACCCAGATCTCGTAGATATGTCAAGGATCCCCCATTGATGACCCAATCGCAAGCAGAGGAGATCCAAGTGGCTTAGAGACAATGCAAATTGAAGAAATCTCCAGACCAAAAAACATTGAAGTTCCATCACCACGAATCGGATCACCAGGGGGGATTTCAACCCAGCCTGAGATGTCAAGGATACCAGGTAGGACAAGTGTACCAAACCCCTTGTTTGACTTAATAACCATCTATGATGAGGAGGAGAGTTCGGAGGTTTCCCTGGTGAATCCGGTGAAGATTACAGAGGAAAAGGAACCCTAGAAAGCATCTACCCCAAGCCCTGATGCTTCAATTTAAAACCTTTCGCAGAGTGACCATGAGGTTGAAAGTGTCTTAGACACTGAGCTACTTGATTTTCTAGGAACCCCAATAGACAGCTCGATGGATGAGATAGGATCGAGTGGCTATAAAGAGGAAAATCCACGGAAAGAAATTGTGACTTAGACAACCGATTACCGAGTAAGTACCGAACCTACCCCTGGTTCTTCAGTTTTGGTCGATACTTTACTAGTCGATGAGAAAAAAATGGAGGTAAATCCATCGGGACATATGGAATAAGTTCAGGAACCCATCCTAAAATAGATACACACATTCGGGAGCTTGGTAAATACTCTAACCTGGGGGGAAAAACAAATCCCCGAACCTGTTGATGAGGTCGCCAACATACAAGCGATCGCCTATGACGGGAAGAGAAAAACCATCATGAAGAGGACCACTAAGAAGAGGAGGCTCACGTTAGATAGCTCGATTCTCATCACTGCGGAGGACAATTTTCTTAGCACAGAACACGCCAAGACGACTGAGCTTATCGGCGTAGGGATGGCTATCACAGATGCCACATTGGATAGAGAAAGAAGAGATGAAAAGGATTTGGCCACTGCACTTAAGGAGTTGGAGAATATACGCCATTTGGAAAAATACTATCAAGACTCCACACAAGCCATGGTGTTTTTGAGAAGTGAGTTCCAAGATGCCTATGCCAAATTCATGAATGAAGGTCACATTTTCACTGCAAGTATAGCCGATTTCCAATAAGACACCCTTATGTCACTAGCAACTTGCAAGGATGTGGAAAGGTGGTATGATAAATCTCACCAAGCAGTAGAAAGGCTTGATTACATTAGCGCGGTTCAAAAGGGTCGAGACACCGAAGAGCACAGCATTCGGGTACTAAGGGATAGCAGCATCGATCGTATTAGGAAAGCGATCAAATACTAGGTAAAAATGACCCAAGAAACTCAACGGTAGATTGAGGAGAAGTGGACTGAGTGAAAAAATAGTTGGGAAAAGATTAATCAGGAGATGAAAGGCATCGGCCTCCCAGAATTCAGCTCACCCAAAGACTTTGTCGACCTGGATGACATAGTCAAGAAACATCCAGAACAAGACTCCACATCGACAAAAAAGATAGCAAAGTTGGTGACCATGGCACCAGGTCAAGTACAATAGTTCATGGAGCATACGATTAAGGCTCGAGCAGTTTTTTAGCAGTTGAGTGTTAAAATAATCAAGTACATAGAATGGGTAGTAGAAGTGAAAGAAAGTATTTCAGCCCCAATGGACTAGCACAGGTTCCCATATGCCAACACATGCAAAGAACTCTTCGTCAAATGGTCACAATATGAGAAGAGTCATCCACTTCAATAAAACTATTTGATGATTCTTAGAGAACAGAGAGATTAAAGCACCATGTGGCGATATTTTGTTTTACTTAGCTTGCACTTGTAATAGCTATTTTTAGTTAATGATTCATTATAAATAGGAGGATTGACCTTTTAGCAAGGGTCAATGGTTTTGGGAAAGACCCTCATTTTTGGAATTGTAAAGAACTATTTCCGAACTACCTTAATTGAGAAGTCTTGTTTAGGACCGGAGACAAATTTTGTGTTTTTCATCAAAGGCGTTGTGTGATTGGATTGAGGAGGAATTACTTCCAACTTCATTTTATTAATGGATGTTGTAACGAGAAACAGTTTCTGAATCTATCGATAAGTTAGTTGTTTGAATATTTTTGTAGTTCTTGTCTCTAATGATGAAAGAAAATCGTTGTGTTAATGTGTGATTAATGCTAGAGCTAAGGAAAATATTTTTCTTGCCATCATCTTATTGCATGTGTGTTTTCTTTCGATAATTGTATCCCATTCAATAATTGAAATACCAGCAAGTTAATGTATTAGTACTAGGCTTGTCACAGGTGTGAATATATTTGTTTGCATTCTTGAGCACAAGGGTTATCCCAAGCTCAACCTTCTTCAGTAGTTAAGAAATCCCTTTACCAAGTGGTTTATACCAGCACACATATTTTGATTAGACCCATATAAAAGAAAAGACAAAAAGAGAATGTTTAAACTGAAGGAGGAACTTTCATAAGAAGATATCATGTCAATCACTACGTAAATCCCATCGATAAATTGGCCAAATCGAAATATATGGAGAACCATTCCACCATCAAACTCTACAGAGTATAATTGGGCCTTCGTGGGGGGTTTGGTTCATGTTGTTGAGTTAAAAGGATTTAGTACCCCTCAACAGAATTGGCGCTAGAAGGAGGGCATGTGAATGAATGGATAACAATATTTTTGATATAATATTCAACATATCTTGTGGATTCAAGACAGCCCACATGCATGGCTAGTCATTCTCAAGACAACCCACATACATTTAGTACTTATGAAATGCTTAATTCATCCCAGCAAGAGGAAGAACATCTATTCCTTGAAATATCTTACACTCTTCCCCATGAGGATTTGAACCAGTTCAGAAGAATCACAAGAGATTACGCCCGAAAAATTGGATCATTACCCTTAGCTCCGTTACTTCCTCTTAGAAAACAAGTAAGCACACCAGTGGTTGACACCCACGACCATGTTTTTGTTCACACAGTAGAAGACCTGATATATTTCTCCCTCACTGAGATTGAACATGCCCTTAATCTGATCCCCGAAACACTAGCTGGTGACTACTCTAAGCCTGATGATTTTGAATCTGACGAGGAAGGGTTTAACTCGGATCACTCAGCTTTGCAGTTGGATGACATGGAGGATAACAATGATCATAATGAGGAAAGGGGAAACCCACCTCAAAATAATTAACCTTGGTTGTCCAGAGATGCTCTGGTAAACCCCAGATGGGTACATAACCTCCCTCGACATCCAGAAAAGTTACTTCCCAAGTTTGACCATGAAACCTCCAGATTGCCTAAAGACCATATTAAAAAGTTCATACTAGCTATCGGATTGATGAATGTCCAACATGAAGATGTAGTATGTAGGATGTTTCCCTATACCTTTGATAATTCAACCTCCACATGGCATTTTAACTTTCTTGTAGGGTCCATAACTAGTTAGACGAAGTTTCAAAAAGATGTTTTAGACAAATTTGCAGAAGAAACCACTACATGAGCTTTAATGGATGAATTGTTCGTCACCACCATGATTTCAAAAGAAAAGGTTAAAGGCTTCAATCAATGATTTACCACTATCCTAAACAAATTTCAACCCGAAGTTAAACCCACTCAGGAGTTGAAAATTGAGGTATATGTTAATTCTCTCCCTGCTTATATTTCCATGTTTGTAAAAAGGGTTGCCAAGCATACCCTAGCTACAAATTTCGAGGAAGACAAAAAAATTGAATTCCAAATGAAGGAACGTAAAGAGGGTCAGGTCTCACTAGTTAAGAAGGAAGCGCAACCTCCACCCAGGAGAGGATTCTTGTTGACCAGACCCTCAGGAAAAAAAACAGAACAAGGTCCCGAAAAGGGAAGTGGAGACATAAAAGACCTATAACATATGATAAATAAATTGTCACATGAAATCGTAGACATGAAAAGAAATGTCGGAGAAGGAAACCAATGCCAAAGGCTTTATAAACCCTTTTTTAAGAGAAACTTGTCATTCAAAGCAATTGAACCTCCCCCAACCAACTTAAACATCGACTTGGGTAATATAGCATCTGACTCTTTATGTATGTATCATCAAGAGAAACATTCTGAAAGAGACTGTCCACACTGAGTGCATGCTATGAATTTGATGGTCAATCGGTTCCTAGACAAAGTTTCCCTTACCGAAAAATCAAGCGGCTCGGTGGTAAATATTGTAGATCAGGAGGAAGTTGACCTATCGAAAGGAACATCCATGTTGTTGTGGGATACTGAGTTGTCAATGCCTTTCGATGATATATTTGAGGTTCAAGAACCACCCACTGAGTTTTTGGTTGTACAAACCCGAAGTAAGGGCCAGTCACTCTCAAATGACCTTACCATTGTCCAAACCTCAAGAGGAAAACAAAAAGACGATCACCCAAAAGCATCTTTTGTCTCCCAAAGAAATCCTATAAACATCCATACACGAGACTCACCCAAGCTAGACTACAACATAGTAGAAGATTTAAAAATATTGAAGGAAAATGTATCGGTCATGGACATGTGTAGAATTCCCCAGCAAAAGGACTTTATGTTACAAGCCTTAAATTTAGTAGAAACCCCTATAAAAATCACCGACCAAGGGGAAATCCCAGCTCCCATAGACCTAAATAATAAACCAAATGTGAACGCTTTCTCTTTAGATAAAAAAGGAAATCCTTTTGTCCCACCTTTCCTTTTAACGTTTGAAGTCTTCAACAGAAACCTCCATAATTGATTAGTTGACTAAGCGGCATCCTCTAATGTCATGCCATTATCTATCTGCAATAAATTAAACATAGTCTCGCTCAAAAGTGATAAACATGTTATACAACTAGACATAACTCAGGTAAAATTTATTGGGGAACTCAAGGACGTCATGAATGGAATGGCTACACACTCGAAATTTGTTTAAGTAATTGACATCATAGTAGTGGATATACCAGAAGCTTATGGACTGCTACTTAGTCGAGATTGGTCTGAGAAGTTGAATGGATACTTTAGCACGGACTGGTATTACCTCTGGTTTCCATTAAAGGGACATGCAAATATGATTAGGATCGATAGGGAAAGGTATCTCAAACATATTGTCACGGATTTAGAGGCCTTCAAAGAACCCTCGTCGGCATATTTCCCCGTGCTAGGAAACTACTTCTGCGATTTTGATTTCGGCAATTTCTCCCCTCTCTCATCTGATGTACCTCTTAATCAAAAATCCGAAATGAATTTTCAAGTAAATCTACTGGTAGTGACAGAAGAAAGCCTCTTATGTCAAGAACCATTGTTGGAAACCACAGACAAAGTAGTTGGAGGGGAGGAAGTTAGTAGGAATGGAAAAGCTGGTGATTTTCTCTCACAATATTGGACCATGTACTTCGATGGGTCTAAATCGCAAGAAGGGTCAGGAGCAGGATGTATCCTCATTGACCCAAAGGGGAAGTGAAATTTCATATCCTGCGGACCAGAATTTGAATGCACTAATAATATTGTCGAGTATGAAGCTTTAGTGCAAGGACTAAATAAATCTGTAGACTTAAATGTTAAAGAATTAAAAGTTTTTGAGGACAATGAAATTATCGTTAGGCAAGTAAAGAATACTATACATTGCAATTCTCCCCGTCTAAGGAATTATCAACGGGAAGTGCACAGGCTAATAGAACATTTTGAGGCTTTCAATATTACAGCAATTCCCAAGACAAAGAATACTCTTGTTGATTCCCTAGCCAATGTTTTCTCGAGGCTATCCCCTTTAGAATACTATAAAGCCTCCTGGTTCACTGTGGAACTACTCTACAAACCATCAGTGCCCAACAATATTTCTAATTGGAAGGTCTTTGAAGGAGATGAACAAATTATAGACTTCCTAACCAATCAGGAAAATTTTAAAGACCTAGCTATTGACGATGAAGTATTCAAAGAGAAACTAGTAGAAACTAATTCCCATGAAAAAAGAGGTGAAACATATCCTTCTAGTAACAAACCAAAGCTTCACACGATACTGAAAGGGGAAGCCAATTTGGAGAACCTCTTTGACTTGAGGGAAAGATTTAAAGGGTCAACAAATGCAAATATAGGGAGCTTATGTCCCATGTACGAGACTATAAATATAGGAACCCCGAAAAACCCTAAGAATATAAATCTAAGAAAGACAGTGTCTAAAGAAGAAAGGAAATCCCATCTCAAACTTTTTAGAGAATATCAATATGTTTTTGCATGGTCCTACCGAGATCTGAAAACTTATGACACTCGCATTATCCAAAACACAATCCCGTTAAAATATGGAGTAAAACCCTTCCAACAGAAGCTCTGGAAGTACCACCCATCTCTAGAACCCCTCATGTGTCAAGAGTTAAAAAAAACTACTAGATGCTAAAATTATCTTTCAAGTTAGACAATCTGCCTGGGTAGCAAATTTGGTTCCTGTCGGGAAAGAGTCTGGGGAAATACGCATGTGTGTGGATTTCAAAAACCTCAACAGAGCATCAGAAAAATATAACTACCTAGTCCCACCAATGTAACAGCTCTTGTAGACCATGTATGGTTCTGAAATTTTCTCCATTTTAGACGGTTTTTAGGTTACAACGAGGTTCTAGTTTCGGAGGAAGGCCGATTGAAAACTACCTTTTGAACCAAGTGGGGAACATTTGATTATAAACACATGCCCTTTGGGTTAATTAATGCAGGGGCAACCTTCCATAGGGCCATGGACGTAGCTTTTCAAGGATTGATCAACAAGTGTGTAATAGTCTATTTAGACGACGTGACTATGTATTCAAAGAATAGAGAAGATCACATCCAACATCTAACCCAAATTTTCGAAAGGTGTAGGAAATATGGTATATATTTAAACCCTAAGAAAACTATCTTCGGTGTTGAGGAAGGAAAATTACTAGGTCATATTATATCTCAAGAAGGAATTCGCAAATACCCAGAACGAATTAAGGAAATAACCCAGCTTCCCTTACCCCACAACAAAAAGGCTATGGAATCCTTCTTTGGGAAAATCAATTTTGTGAGGAAGTTCACCCCCGATTTCGTTGAAACTATCAAACCCTTACAAAAAATGATTCGCAGGTATGTTGACTTTAAGTGGGATGATGAGTGAAAAGATGCTTTCAACAATATCAAGACTGCAATATCTGAAGCTCCGATGTTGTGAATTCCTGACTCTAGCAAATATTTTTTCCTCTATACTTTTGCCTCCGACCAATCTTTAGTTGCGGTATTGACTCAGAAGGATGATGACAACAATGAGGCTTTGGTCTCATTTATGAGCACTAACCTCCAAGGGGTCAAACTAAATTACCCTTCTATAGACAAATAGGCTTATGTGGTGTACAAAGCAGTAAAACATTTCAGATCTTACATCCTAAAAAATCACACCAAAGTCTGAGTGCCTCACCCCGCAGTCTGATCCCTATTCACCCAACAGGAGATGGGGGAAAGAAGGGGAAATTGGATGGAAGTTTTCCAAGAATTCGATCTAGATATAAAACCTGCCAAACTTGTTAAGGGACGGGGATTGTGTAAACTGACCACTGAAGCCCAAGACCAAGTAAATGAAGACTCTGGGTGGGAGAATGAATTGGCGTTATGGTGTAGTGAAGATTTATATGTTCCCCCAGGGTAGGAGTCTTGGTATGGAAAAATAATTGAACTCTTGCATCACAGGACTTGCCCAGAAAACCTGAACGTTAAGGAAAGGAGATCTCTCAGACTAAAATCGACACAATATCGCCTCATAAATTCGGTGCTCTTCCGCGTAAATTATGATGGGGTACTTTTGAGATGTCTCAAATGTGAAGATGCAGAAAAGGTTCTGAAGGATATCCATGATGGTTTTGTGGGTGGACACTTTGCAGGGAATACCACCGCTCACAAGATACTGAGAGTCAATTATTATTGGCCTACGTTGTTTAGAGACGCTCATACATACGCTAGAAACTACAAAACTTGTCAAATAATCACGGGGAGGGAAAAAAGAGCAATTGTCCCACTCCAAACAGTGGCCATATCCAGACCATTCAAGCAATGGGGGTTAGATGTCATAAGGGAGATTACCCTGAGTTCTTCAAAACAACATAGATACATATTGGCCGCTACGGACTATTTCACAAAATGAGCAAAGGCCATCCCTCTGACTCACGTAAATGAAAAGTTGGTAATCCAATTCATAGAAAAATGATTGCTCACAAGGTTCGATATGCCTTTCGTTCTTGTTTTTTATAATTTCGCTTACTTTTCTTCCACCCTATTAACAGAGTTCGCTCTAGAAAAAGGAATCATAATCAGATACTCTGCAAACTACTATCCACAAGGGAATGGAGTGGCAGAATCAACCAATAAGAACTTAGTGAGGATCTTGAAGAAAACAGTTGCAGAAAATCATAGGAATTGGCATTGTTCGCTTCATAATTCCTTATGGGCCGATAGAGTAACACCCAAGGAAGATATAGGAAACTCCCCATACTTTTTGGTATACGGACAAGAATCCATTCTCCCAAACGGGCTATATCTTCCATCTCTTCAGATTGCTCAGGGATCCAGAAGACAACCCTCATCGGTTATTCAATAGAGAATTGATACCATGCTCATGCTAGAAGAAGAAATGGATAAAGAAAATTCAAAGTTCATCGCTCATCAGCAGATATTTAAAATATGGTTTGACAAGCATATGAAATGGGATAAAGTGAATGAACCGAAGGGAAAACATTCAAAAATTCAGAATTTGTGGCTAGGACCTTTCCAGGTAGCCGAGAAACTTGGGGAAGGCACGTATCAGTTGCAAGATCTGAGGGGGGAACCTGACGCCCTCCTGGTGAATGGCCAAGCCCTGAAACAATATTTTTGTTAAAAAATAAATAAAATAAAAAAATGTTTGTATGTGTGTTTTCATGTTAATAGGATATATGTGTAGGTGCAAGGTGGACTGATTGCAAATTCCTTTACTTTTGTTTTTCTTTTATGTGGAATTTTTGTGCAATAAAGTTGTGTTCTGCAAGGCAGTGGTTGACCTTAATTAATACAGTGTAGAAAACTTTGTTCTTGACTCACACTTATGTACAACACAAGAAACGTTGGACAAATTACATTTTTCTTAAAAGAGTTATGTATCTGACCTTTGCAAATAAACGACCTTGGAAAGTGATGAAGTGTCTGGTTGGTGGTATGGTAAAACCTAAAGGGAAAGATGGCAAGTTGGAAAGGACCACATGTACCTCTAGACAGAGCTAGGAATAAATTCACCTTAACCATCTCTTCTTTCAAATAACATACATCATCCTCTCCCACTCGCTTAGAGCATCTCTGCCAAAAACAAATCAGTTATATAAAATGAGTGCAAAGTAGGAGAGGGTATGCAGATAACTTTTTTGGGGCTATGGATGCTCGCTGGCAGGGGAGCAAGTTTTGTGACGTCGGGGTGACTTTGTCGGGGCTATGGACACTCATTGGCAGCGGAGCAACACTGCAGCAAGTGAATGATGATAACTAAAGGTCATGGTGCTAGTGAATTCTTTACTCGGCTCTTTTCAAGAGGGGGCGTGGTTCATGGTCAAGAGGAACGAAGGTGGAATAAAGGTTGAAACTCCATAGGCGGGACCGGAGTCAGCAACCGGGGAAATTGTAAATGCAAGGATAAGAGAGACTGATAAAAGCAAAACCAGTTAGGTTCTTAACCAGTTTCTACATCAGCTAAGCCTGGGGAAGAAAAAAATATTATTCTTTCTCCCAGTAAATCGCCATTTGTTGAGCGCTCAACACACCCTAAAAATCCTTATGAAATTCTATCACTTTTTGGGTACCACTTGTTTTCTTTTACTGTCTAAATTGAGTTCACTTTGGGGAATGGATTATTTTGTTTTGTTTTCATGATTCTTATCAATCAATTCGGGATTGTTTGAACTTGTAAAATGAAAACTTGTGTCTAAAATAACTTCACATCCTAACTAAGAATCTGCATCTAACATTGCGACTAACATGCTTGTGTTCGACGCCGTAAAAATTCAAGCAGGTAAAGTGGCCACACAGTTACACTAATCATCGATGCACCATCGGCATCAGCAGAAGCTGGAGTTGGTTTCCATGAGTTATTTGCCACGAAGTTTCAAGAGATAATTGATCACCATTGGCGTCGAAAAAGTACAGGAGGGATAGACATTGACAAAATCCATAAAGAAACCACCGATGTGCTTGCTCGGGGTTGTGGAAATCTAGAAGGGTAAAAACAATCAATTTTTCCTATGATAAACATATCATCTATCGTCGAACCCCGATACACTTTTGGTATCAGGAGATTTTCGAGAGAGTCAATTCGAGAGAACTTGGGTAGGTTTATCATCGATCACCAATCCTTGATACCTTTCGGCGTCGATGAGATAGGATCGGGTTTTAGAACGTTTAGCTTAAGAAAATTCTTGATTCCAAATAACATGGGTAAACGAAGAAGTCGGTCTCGAGTGCCACATGTATTTGTCGCATACGGGTGTCGTATGGCCTAGTTTCATCTCGAGTCATCTTAAGGTTTCATGTGTTCTAGTCACACCTCCAAGTCATCCTTACCACATCAACTCTGTATGGAAAGATCATTCAGCATCGGAGCTTTTGCAAGGAGATATCAATGAAAAGTGTTCAAAGTGGAACCCCGACCCCCGACTCACCAGCTGGACTAGCGAAATGATGGGATGTTTTCGGCATAAGATACGATCGGATTATGGCATTTAATAGACTAGTTAATTCTTTATCCCGCATATGTTTCTACTGCGTGTGTCGATTGAACAACAATGGTTTGAAATCACCAATAGGCCACATTACAACCCGTGCCCACACCATCAACCTATGATTGAATTTAATTTTAAACGTCTTTGAAGATCTGGTGGAAGATTTAATAGAACTACACTCATAACCTGAATTGAATGGTTGATGTGACAAGGTAAGTTCATCCCTGTTTAAATCTCTAGAATGACTTTGAACAATTTCATTCTACACACAAGTTTGAATTCCAGAGCATCCGAAGAAGAAAATAAAGTGCCTTGAGACTGTGTTGATTCTCAGATTATCAAGACCAGGTTAAACAAGTAGCAGAGGTATGTGTTCAAGTTTTTCAATTCGACGGTCGTGATTTGTTATATATACATCTGATTTCTTGCACAGTCTCTAACTATTTTCTAAGTTGCAGGGAAAATGCCTCTGAGAAATCCAACCACCAGACGCTCGCCGAGAGCACCCAAGATAAAGGGAGAAGAAACAGGTGAAGGTTATTCTCCTGGTACTGCGAGACAGTTGCAGTACACTCCCAAGGCATAGTCGGTGATAAAAACCTCAACAAAGAAATATTTTTTTCAACATCCAGTCTTTGGTGATACAGTAGAAAACATTGGATCCAAAGTAATGCTCCCACAGTGGAGAGACCTATTCAACAAAATCAGACGGGAGGATTACCCGGAATGTATCCCACACAGCGACCGAGATGTAAGGATGCTTGATGACCAGGTATTCCCAAATATCCGATGGTCTTATTTGCACATGGTATCCTGCAGAACCCTAGTTTTCCCATGCATGGAGGTTTTGAAGTGGCTAATCGACCATACAGATGCACAGAAATGCTTAATCAACGATGAGAATGGAGGGTGTGTCATATTTTTCCTCTCGACAGAAGTCCAGAAGTACTACAAACTCAGAGACCCAAAGGAGTGGATAAACACAAACTTCGTGGTGAAGTTCTACGAATTCCATGACACCAGCGGGTTGATGGCCTCATGGTGGAAGGACGAAAAAAAGTTTACAAACAGGAGCAATGAATGGTATGGGACAGTTAACATGAGGGAGCCATACATCTACTTGAAGGCTCTCATTTGTCGTCTGTATGGAGAGAAGGACTTCTCCAAGTTTTCGGAAGCATGGATGCCCTTGGCATACACAGTGGTGATCTCTGGAAGTAGATTCAACTGGGGAGAAACAATTTTCAAGCAATTGAGCATCTGTGTAAAGTAGGCTCAGATTCCGAAAGAAGGGGAAGCACCCTCTTTCCACATGGCCTCGTACCTGCTCATTATGATTTGTGTGAGAAATGTCTTTGCCCGCATGAATTTAATATGGCATGTTGCGTAGCTCCCTGTTCATGTTTATTTCAGCATACTATGAGAGAACAGGTACAAAAAATCCTACGCACTCATTTGCGATGAATTCATCACCCGTATTCATTTTATTGTATTTAAAAAGGAGTGCTCTAGACTATCCATAGTAGCCAGCGAAGGTAGACCACTGGTATTTAGATGAATGAACAACCTATATCAGGGTGTTTGGGGTCATTGGAGCACTGCATCTACTCCCTTCTCATGTCCTAGACTGGCTCATTGTGGGATAAATCTGCTATCAAACTATCCTACAGGGCTATAATGCCACACTAGTCAAGGACAAGAAGCGGGAGTTCATACCCTACGGCTTCCATGTGGGGTTTTATTTGGTAAATGACACTGCTCAAGCCAAACAAGAAGGGATAAGCCAACTTGAATTCAGGTTCCCGACAAGCCAATTCCGCACGCATGACCCTAAAGGTATGGTTCCCCAACATGCTTCACAGGTATCCTCATGTTGGCCATATGCGCATGACAAATTTGAGGATGAAATTTTCACAAAATGCGCTCAGGACTGGGAGGCGGTAGTACAGAGGATGGCCAACCCGAACATGACCAGGCTCAAGGCTATGAGCATGGATGAATAGGTGGAGATAATAGAGCAGTAAAATCAATAGGCCCTCAGAGTTAGGGAATAAATTAGAGCAACAAAGACTACAGAGGCACAAAGAAGAGGATTGCTCTTGCTAGAAGGGGCGTAGAGAATAATTGATCAGTTAGAGGATGACTCGGATCTCGTAGAGATGTCAAGGATCCCCCATTGATGACCCAATCACAAGAAAAGGAGAGCCAAGTGGCTTAGAGCCAATGCAAATTGAAGAAATCACCAGGACAGAAAACCCTAAAGTTCCATCACCACAGATCAGATCACTAGGGGAGATTTCAACCCAACCTGAGATGTCAAGGACACCAGGTAGGAAAAGTGTACCAAACCCCTTTTTTGACTTAATAACCATCTATGATGATGAATAGAGTTCGGAAGTTTCCCTGGTGACTCCAGTGGAGATTACAGAGGAAAAGGAACCTAAGAAAGAATCTACCCCAGGCCCTGATGCTTCAATTCAAAACCTTCTACAGAGTGACCATGATGTCGAAAGTGTCTTAGAAACTGACCTACTCAACTTGTCGAGAACCCCAATAAACAGCTCGAGGGATGAGCTAGGATCAAGTGGCCATAAAGAGGAAATTCCACTGCATAAATCGACACTTCGACAGCCGATTACCGAGTAAGTACCGAACCTACCCCTAGTTCTTCAGTTTTGGCTGATACCTTACCAGTCGATGAGAAAAAAATGGAGGTCGATCCATCGGTACATATGGAATAAGTTGAAGAACCCATCCTAGAACAAATACACATAGCCAGGAGCTTGGGAAATACTCTAACCTTGGAAGAACAACAAATCCCCGAACTTGTTGATGAGGTCGCTGACATACAAGCGATCGCCTATGACAAGAAGAGAAAATCCATCATGAAGAGGACCACTAATAATAAGATGCTCATGTTAGATAGCTTGATTCTCATCACTACATAGGAGAATTTTCTCAGTAGAGAAAACTCCAAGATGTATGATCTTATCGACGCAGAGATATCTATCACAGATGCCACATTGTATAGAGAAAGAAGAGATGAAAAGGAGTTGATCATTGCACTTAAGGAGTTGGGGCATCTATGCCATTTAGAAAAATACTATCAGGACTCCACATAGGCCACAGTGTTTTTGAGAAGTAAGTTCCAAGATGCCTATGCCAAATTCATGAATGAACGACACATTTTCACTACAGGTATAGCCGATTTCCAAAAAGACACCATTATGGTACTAGCGACCTGCAAGGACGTGGAAACATGGTATTAGAAATCTCACCAAGAAGTAGAAAGGATCGATTACATCAGCGCGGTTCAAAAGGGTTGAGACATCGAAGAGCATGGAATTCGGGTACTAAGGGATAGAAGTATTGATCGAATCAAGAAAGCAGTCAAATATTGGGTAAATGGCCCAGGAACCTCAACGGTAGATTCGGGAGAAGTGGACCGAGTGCGAAAAGAGTTGGGAAAAGATTAATCGAGAGATGAAAGGCATCAGCCTCCCAGAATTCATCTCACCCGAAGAATCTGTCGACATGCATGACATAGTCAAGCAACATGCAGAACAAGACTCAGCATGGACAGCAGATATAGAAAAGGTGGCGAGCATGGCACCAGGTCAAGTACAGTAGTTCATGGACCATATGATTGAGGCTCAAACAGTTTTGCAGCGCTTGAGTGTTAATATAATCAAGTACAGAGAATGGGCAGTAGAAGTGAAATAAATTATTTCATCCCCAATGGACCAGCACAGTTTTCTTTATGCCAACACTTGCGAGGAACTCTTCGTCAAATGGTCAGAATATGAGAAGAGTCATCCACTTCAGTAAAGCTATTTGATGATTCTTAGAGAACAGAGAGATTAAAGCGCCATGTGGTGATATTTTGTTTTACTTAGCTTGCACTTATAATAGCTATTTTTAGTTAATGATTCATTAAAAATAGGAGGATTGACCTTTTAGCAAGGGTCGATGGTTTTGGGAAAGACCCTCATTTTTGGAATTGTAAAGAACTATTTCTGAACTACCTTAATTGAGAAGTCTTGTCTAGGACCGGAGAGATTTTTTTGTTTTTCATCAAAGGCATTGTGTGATTGGATCGAGGAGGAATTACTTCCAACTTCATTTTATTAATGGATGCTCTAACGAGTAAGAGTTTATGAATCTAATGATAAGCTAGTTGTTTGAATATTTTTTGTAGTTCTTGTCTCTAATGATGAAAGCAAATCGTTGTGTTAATGTGTGATTAATGCTAGAGCTAAGGAAACTATTTTTCTTGCCATCATCTTATTGTATGCGTGTTTTCTTTTGATAATTGTATCCCAGTTAATAATTGAAACACCAACAACTTAATGTATTAGTACTAGGCTTGTCACGAGTGTGAATATATCTGCCTGCATGCTTGAGCACAAGGGTTATCCCAAGCTCAGTCTTATTCAATAGTTAAGAACTCCCTTTACCAGCTAGTTTATACCAGCACACATCTTTTGATCAGACCTATCTAATAAAATAAAAGACAAAAAGAGAACGTTTAAACTGAAGGAGGAATTTTCATAAGAAAATATCATGTCAATCACTACGTAAAGCCCATCGATAAATTGGCCAGATCGAAATATCTGGAGAACCATTCCACCATCAAATGTTGTAGAGTCTACTTGGGCCTCTGTGAAAGGTTTGGTTCCTAATGTTGAGTTAAAAGTATTTAGTACCCCTCAACATATAGCTTTGACAATATCCAATATTTTTTTACAAAATTCAAGGATTTACTATTGCAACTCAAAGCTTATGGGGTTGATAAATCTAAGGAGGAGAAACAAATAGTTCTCACCATTCTCTCCAAACTTGGTCCTGAATTATTTGTGTGTGTGTCCACATTCCATTTGGTCATATTCTCCTCTAGATAAGACTGAGCTCGTCATATTATTCAATCCCTGACATAAGAAAAAACCAAGCTCGTCAACATGGGCAAAATCAAAGGCCCAAAGGCACATGCACTTACTATGCAAGATGGAAGCCATCAATATCATAAATCTAAAGATAAAGGGAAAATGAAATCTCATGCAAATCTGAATAAGGAAGGGTACTCAAAACCCTTCACC